>JACBYL010000678.1:0-27492 GCA_015266385.1 Trichoderma oligosporum | reverse complement strand
CAAACTATTTGGTTGAGCTTCCCAAATTCCAACAAGTGGTATTTTAGCCCTTCTTTTCTCGTACAAGCCGATGTCTAGGAGCCCTCATGGTCTAGGTACCTAGGTAGAGAGAGCATCCGTAAGAGGTGATGAACATATATGCAATGAGACTCTGGCCAGTCGAAATATCCTCAATTTATTCTTTGCCGAGTCAAGTTGCATATAAACCCAGCTAAGCGCGTGATGCAACAATCTAAATAAATGTGATAAGTCAAATGAAAATGAATCAGGCAGCTGCTCAGATACGTTCAGGGCAAAAAAAAAAAAAAATATAAAGAAAAAAAAAAAAAAAAAAAAAAAAGAGGATATCGTCCAATTCATTTACCTTATTCCTCATTCCAAACTTTCTTTCTCTATCCCATCCCCATCAGTACCGTGTACTTCGAAACGGTAGCAATCACTCTCTTTTCCATTCCCCCCCTCCCCTCTCTCTCCAATTTCCAATTTCCAATCCTGCCTTCCTTCTTTTTTCTTTTTTCTTTTTTACCCATACGAGGTATTACTCCGTAGCTTTGGAGCTAGAATGGGAACCCTTCTTGCTGGTACTTATTCTGCTCACGATGGCGTCAGTCTCAGATCATCAGGCAAAAAACCCGTGCCCATCTATATATAAACAGCCAAGAGTTGTTGCAACTAGGTTTCACAGCTCAGCCTCCTCCCATAGCCTCCTTTGAGTCTTTTTTCTTCTTCTTCTTGTTCTGCTTCTGGTATCTTTTTTGTTCCAACCCCCAGTCCCGCTTCTGCTTATTACTTCCTATTTCTGTAGAACAAGCACCAACCAAAAGCCCGCAACTTACACAATAAAAGACACCGCCCACACCAAAACCATCCAACCGCTTTATAAACGTCACCCGAAACGTGCAATATCCAGGCCCAGGCCCAGGTCCAGGGGTCCTCTTTCCATCTCTCTCTATCTCTATCTCTCTCTTTCTCTTTCTTTCTCTCTCTCTTTCTCTCTCTCTCTCTTTCTCTCTCTCTCTCTTTCTCTCTCTGCAAAATCTTTTATTTATTCATCTCCTCCTTCTTTTACTCTTCTTTCCCCTCTTTATTCTTTTCTTTTCTTTTCTTTTCTTTTCTCTTCTTTTCTTTTTTTTCGTGTGAAAGAGAAGTCAAGAGAAAGGATATTCCATCAGCCAGCCAGTCGTCAAGTACATACAAACTCTAAAAAGACTCCACCCCCACTCTCTCTCACCGCGAGACCTACCAGACGCACGTCATTTTATCTGCACTTATATAAGCCGCCGCGCACGTTGTTACAAAGAGAACAAAAAGCCCGAGATAGAAACGACACAAATCCGGGAGCGCACAAAAAAACCACAACAAGAATTTCTAGCAACCTCAATTTTACTCTACGTATCTCCTTGAGCTAGCACGTGGGTTCACAAAAACAAGTCCCAACTGCTGTTGTACAAGTAGGTAAGGGTATTTCAAAGGTGTGGATTCCCTCAGTCTCCTCTCTTGTTGACATGGGCATTTAAACAATCATGTGCCCTCCTCTTATTCAATTTCCCCCATCATCCTATCACGCTCATATCTTCTTGCGCCTTTACCCATAATTATTAACCAAGATTCCTTAAGCGGTAGGTGACAATCCAGAGCATCGCGCGGCAAATATCTACAGCTATTTCCCCCACCCCTCTTCACTCATCTTGCATAACTTCGGTGTAAGAAAAGAAAAAGAAAAAGAAAAAGGTTATGGCTCGCCTAATCGATCCTTCGCCTCCTGTCGATTATTGCTGCACTGGGTGCTGCAAGGCTGCCGATTTTGGCACCCATGACTACTGTCTCCCCTGCGAGACCAACCCTTCTTGCCCTACTAGCTTGGCCAAGACTAAGGACATTGACCAGCCATCGAAGAGGGACCCTAAGGAGAAGGATGGTAGTGCCAGATATGGCTCTTCCAAATGAGGATGGGTGATTTGAAAAAGAAAAAAAATTAAAAAAATTCCAAAAAAAAAAAAAAAAAAAAAAAATCAAAAAAAAAAAAAAAAAAAAGAGGCCTCTCATCAGACTCAGGCAGATCCCTGAGAATGGCCCCCCCACGTGCGTTCCCGCTACACCACTACAGAAATTCCGTCATTGGGATTACACAGTTATGACAAGTTACGGTAGAAGAGAATATGATTTGCTGGAGAGACAAGACAAACAATCATCATCATCATGGTTGAGCTGAAAGGGATATCTAAAGATTCAAAGCAGAATGCTCATGAAAGACATATATATTTACATTAAAGCAACTTCATTAGTTTTACCGCGCTTCTTCCCCTGCGACGATGAAAATACAAACATTTGACAAATCTTCCCCTACCTCACTTAAGCAAAGAATATAGCAGCTACCAATGGCAAAGCCATAGCCCACACTGCAGGACGCATCAAGACGGCGCCGTTGTCGTCTTTGCTGTCGTCTTTGCCGTCGCTCTTAGTGTCAGAGTTGCTAGTGCTGTTGGTGCTATGTGTGCTGGTGTTGCTTTGGGTCGAGTTGCTTGAGCCCGTCTCGGCTGAATTCTTGCCGCTCCAGTTAGATTCATTGTCGTCAAGAGCAAGTACTTTGAGGCCCTTCATGACGTTGCCATCCGCATCCTTGACAGCCAATTTGACGTTCCAGTCCGAGATGCTAACCAGCTTGCCCTTGGGCTTGTGGGTGATGCCCTTGTTGATGAGATTCTGAACTCCAGGAGGGGGAGCAGGTAATGTGAAGTTGTTGTCAAATCCTTTCTCTTGTATAAGCTTGGATGCGCAATTGGGCGGAGGAGGCACCTTGCCGCTGGCCTTTTGTGACTGGACAGACTTCCAGTTAACCTTGGAGAGCTGGTCCTTGAGTCGGTTGTAATCTCCAAGAATCTGCAGCGTATCACCGTCAATTTTGACCAAGCCGTAGTTGTTTTCCTCTTCCGTGTATTCGTAGACGACACCGCCGGAAAAGACTGGGGTCATATCGGAACCATAGATGGCCTGGGTCTCTTTCCAGTAGCGAGGTTGGGGCGTGTTGCAGCCATACTCGCTGAAGAAGACAGGAACAGAAGTGTTTTGGAAGTTTTCGGTCAAAACATCATAGGATGAGCTCTGGTACGTGGCGTCAGGGCCACACCAACTGTAAGAGTTGAGCGCAAAGACATCGGCACGGCTCATGTTGTCCTCATCACCATCCTCGGAGCATTGCAGGTAGTTCCAGGTATCCCAAAGAACGTTGCGAACATCAGCAGCTGAATAACCAACAGGGACCTGGCGCTCAATGTTCTTCTTGATGTAGTTCTTGAGATCACGAGTAACGGCGCGCAGATAAGGGGGAACGAACTGTGCCGAAGCAACGTCGTTGATAACCTCGTTTCCAGAGAAAAAAAGCAGGGTATTGGGGTAGCTGCTGAAGGCCTCCGCAATGGCAAAGGTGCGGTTGGAGTACGCCAAGTAGTAGCTCGTCCAAGGCTCAAACGAGGTGATAGACTCGCCGACTAGAGGAGAGTTGACGTCCAGGATCATGTACATGCCAGCCTAGATAGGTGAGAAAGCCGGATACATATCAGCAAACTATATGGAATATGTCAAAGGAGCAAAGTTCTTTAGAAACATACAGCATTGAAAATACTGGCACACTCGTCGTGGTTCAAGTTGGGGTCAAGATTGTATACGCGAATAGCGTTGACGCCCATGACCTGCAGCAGCGCTGCATCTCGCAAGCAAGTGTCGGCGTCGCTAAGAGGATCTTTCCCTGCGCCAGGGTTGTATCCAGCGCTGCCGCCAGGTTGGTACGCCACACCAACAAGTTGGAACTTGTTACCGTTGTCATCGACAAAGTCAGTTCCTTGGATTTTGAGAGGCTTCACAGCGCTCACGACAGTGGCAGCAAGGGCCAAGAGGGCTGTTTGGATCTATAACGGATCGAGTTAGAAATTATAGAAAAAAAAAAAAGATTATCAAGAAATATCTCAGAATGAATTTGAGACAAAAAATAAAATTGGAAAAAATAAAAGTTAGGCTCCTGAACATTAATTGAAAGAAGGATTATGAGCATCCGCCTTTTCATCATAATACTCAAGGTGTGATATGGGAATAGGCTGAAGAGGCCACTCACAAGCATGATTTAAGTTAGTTGTTGATTGATGCTAGCAAATTATTATAAAGCAAAAGAAGCAGAAAAATAAACCAGTTTTAGCAATATTTTTCAACGTCTTGAAGCTCCTTTTTACTTATCGAAATAAATAAGTTTTTTTTAAAAAAAAAAGGCAAAACGAAAGGAGTGAAGGGGGGTGAGACGGCTAAAGTGAAGAAGCACTTGAAACGACCGACGGAGACAAGAACACGCTGAAACCCGTAAGGAAAGAAGGAACAGCGTCTCAGGATTTTGATTTTTTTTCTTTTCTGAAAAAGAGTGACTGGAAGTGAAAAAAAAAAAAGTTTCACTTCCCAATACCCGAGATGCGACTGCGTCTGCGGGTAAAGCTTGCAAGATGAATGATTCTGCAAGAAAAAAAAAAGAGCGCGAGCGTGTCTTGAACGAAGACCTCGAGGGAATGTATAATGTGGTGGCGGTGGGCCCCTCGAGTCAAGTAGTCGCTGGCTGGAACGGGGGCGGGGGGGGGGGCGTTGGCCAAAAGCCACAGAGAGAGCTCAGAGCGCTACTACTATAACCTCTAGACTACAGGTACCTACAAATACCTACCTAAGGTAACTACTAGTACGTTCAAAGTACCAAGTCCGAAGTACAAGTAGACCTCACGATGCCATCAGCGAGACCCTGCTCGTCAGCCTGCTTGAGAAAAGAAACCACCCCGCCGCCGCCAATTGAACAAGCACAGGTGAATACGAAACGACCACCTCTTTTTTACAGTCCCAAAAAGGAACGAGAATGGAGCACTGGACCAGGGGGGGACTCGTTAGCAGCCGCCTAGGGACAGCCAAAAAGAGCAGGGCTTTTGATATATAGGTAGTAATACTCGTAGGTAGGTATACCTAATTGATTGCTTGTACTAATGGGCACCATGTCACTGTCACGGCGCTAGTGCGGTAGGCCAGGAACGGGCGGGGCCCCGCTGGAAAGGGTTCTATATTTTGAGAGGTAAGAGCTGCAGATCTCACCAGCTTCTTCTAGTGGAGGTGGCTAATATGTACTACTGTACAAGTCACTACTAGGTACCTAATATAAATCTCAATCTTGCCGAATACTTGCACTTGACCAGTATTGTGAGAAACGCGCTTCACAAACAGAATCTTCTATACCTGGCATTTGTCGTCTTTTGCAGAGGGCTCGTTAAAAGCCCGGGCTCACATCGCTACTGGGTAAGGTAGCCTAATTGTTTGTTAACTTACTTGTACTACCTGGTAGTCTGGTAGGTAGTAGTACCTACCCATATCATCAGCCCTGCGAAATGCATAATTTATATACGAGAGAGCACGACCTATTACAGTACGGAGAACAAGTACAAGTATGAGTAGCGTTTGATATTGTCTCCCGATTTAGGCATGGCATGGTCAATAGTTGCCGGCTGGGCAGCCAGTTCGGGACTGACTTGACTGACATGGACTTTTCTCATCTCAGCCACGCCCATGCTCGCAAATACCACTCTCGTATGTAATGTACTACTCCATACTCCATACACGAGATTCCAATAAATCTCTCTCTCGTGTCCGTCCGCCGTAACATTCAATTCGCTTACCCCGATGAATGAGCTAAACAACGACCCTACCCCCTCCCCCCCCCTCCCCGTTTGCATCGTTGCCCGTTATAGCAGGTAAAAAGAATAAAAAGAATGAGTACGTATAAGCCGCAAATGCGCCGTCGAGACCACTAACTCAGGTACGGCCGCGCTCCACGCTATAAATGCTGCCACTATTACCTACTGCCTACTCGTACAAGTACTACCTAGTAGTAGTATGAACGAAGTACGAAGTGAAGTATAATTACTACTTTGTACTTCGTACTTTAAGATGGTAAAAACCGGCGCGTGGCTCGGCTCTCAAAAACGGCCTTTCGTCCTGGCTGGCTTTATGCTATTATATTGACCTTGAACGCTGCAATTTGGTTCTCTTTTCATTATTGAAGATTGAACAAGCATTTCTTTTACTCGCTCTTCTCAACAAATAAAAAATAAAAAAATAAAAAATAAAATAAAAATTAATTGTCGAATACAAGAGGTGCCAGAGAATGACCTCATTTGAACCTTATTCGAACGACACTACGAAGACTTGTAACCGATTACTTGGCACGAAGGTTCTCTCATATCGCTTTACGAGGAATGGCATGTGGACATATTAGAGAGTTTGATGAGTATCTATCTCTCTCTCTCTCTCTCTCTCTCTCTCTCTCTCTCTCTCTCCCCAGAATCTCGCTTCCACGGAGTATACAAGCAAGCACTAGTATTCCATGCGAAGTAATAAGACATCACAAGGGAAATTTAAAATGAGCAAAACTCTGGGGGGGTCCCCCTGTTCGCTACGAGTTTAGGGGGTGTGTTGGTGTCGTGACCAAAGTTACAGAGCGCTTTCGTAGCAAAACCGGTCGATTTGCTCTTCAGGGTAATCAAAGCTATCTAACCCCGCATCTAATTGGTCCGTCTCTTTGCCAAAACCACCGCCTTCCCCTTTTGGAATTTAGAGCCCTTTTCTGCCTTGTCTCCCAAAGGGGCATAGATTTTTTTTTGATTTTTTTTTGGTATCCCGTTATGTACCCACTACGAGTACCGTACGGAGAAGCTACGGGAGTACTTCGTGAATTCTAGACATGTATACTTGGTAGTGGGACAACCTGGCTTTGATAGCCCAGATCTCGCGATCCTAAACCTGAGTTCGCCCCCCCTCCAGATCTTGTCGTGGTTCTCATATGCCTCCCCGCCTGTTCCAAGCAATATCACCTCACCTTTATTCAATACGTATCTCCCAATCCTCTAGAATCCGACATCTAAGCACAATGGCCACCCGTACGAAAGCTACTCCAATGCTCCCCTCCCCCCCCACAAGTAATCCTTCGGACTAACTCTCTCTCTCTCTCTCTCTCTCTCTGCACATCATAGCTCCTCCTGACCGCCGCCCCATCGTCGTCTCTGGTCCCTCTGGCGTCGGAAAAGGAACTCTCTACGGTTTACTCTTTGAGCGTCACCCCGAAACTTTCTGCCTTTCCGTCTCACACACTACCCGCGACCCTCGCCCCGGTGAAGAGCATGGCGTCCACTACCATTTTGTCACCATGGAAGTTTTCGAGGACCTCATCTCCAAGGATGGCTTTGTTGAGCATGCCAAGTACGGACGAAACCGCTATGGCACTAGCAAGATGACCATTGATGAGCAAACTAAAACAGGCAAGGTCGTCTTGTTGGATATTGAGATGGAGGTATGCTATACTCTAGAAGCAAAGATGACATGCTACCGCCAAAGCAAAGTGAAAAGAAAGAAAGAAAGAAGTAAAGAAAAGAAAATTGAATGCAATAAGAGGCTAATCTGTAGTAACTAGGGTGTCAAACAAATCAAACAATCTGGCATCTCAGCACGCTACATCTTCATTTCCCCTCCCTCCATCGAGACACTAGAGGCGCGCCTGCGAGGACGAGGCACCGAAACGGAGCAGAATATCCAATTGAGATTATCTCAAGCCCAAAAAGAACTCGAGTTTTCCAAGACACCTGGCGTTCACGACAAGATTATTGTCAATGATGACTTAGAGCTAGCCTACAAGGAGCTTGAAAAGTTCATTTACAAGCCTCAGGAGTAAAATAGACATGCGACAATGATTACATAGCAAATACCCATCAAGAGTCTATTTACAAATACTACGTACCCCATCTTTCATACTTATAATCTCTTATACTTATAAGAAAGCTTCCTTTGCTACTGGGTAGCTAGACGCACTGGCACTGGATACCAACCAATTCACGAAAATAAGGCAAACTTGGAAACATAGACAACGCAAAAAAATGCAAAATTAATCAACATATCATAAAGATTCTCTCTCTCCTTTCTCCCCATCTAACATTCTGTCATTCTCTCTTTAGACGACTCAACTAACTGTAGGTATATTGGAAGCACAGGTTTGGGATCTGATTAAAACGTTAAGAAAATGGTCAAGGAAGGCTCCGATGATACTACTAAAAACAAAATAAAATGCGTATAAAAAGACCACGCGTGAGTTGCGTCGGACCACTGAGCGGCTCGCAATGTTACAGTGCATGCGGCATTATTTATATCGCTTGGCTGGTATACGCGCCCAGTCGTTTTGCTTGCATGTCGTCTCAGTACTTCCACCTCTCGTGCGTCTGCTTGATAAGAACAAAGCCATTGTTGAGCCGGATTGTGATGCTAGACGATCTTTCACATCTCCAAATAGAAAATACAACTGCTTTTTATTGCGTAAAACACCATCAAGAGGTGAGAATATCGCAAGACTGGCGGATCGCCGTACCGCCAAAAGACGCCATCGCTCCCCTTACCAGCCCAAGTATCAGGCATAAGCACAAACTTAGTATCCATTCATGCCCATCCGTTGCGAGCCCCGGCTCATCTCACGGTCAGCGGCAGGGCTAATCGGTCTGCTAGCAGCGCCACCGGCGTGTGCGCTGCTCTCCTTTAATGCAAGCAGCTGCTTAGCACGGAATGTCTCGTAGTGAATTTGAGAAGTGGTCTCGATAAGGTCCTGGAGATGAGTCCGGAGCAAAAAGTTTCGTAAATAGACAAATTCGCAGTGGTTCTCATCTTCAACGTTGATGACGCCCCAGCGGTTCTGACGGCCGCGGACTTGCTTGCCGTTGACGATGATGCTCTTCTCGGATCCAACAACCGCAAAAGGAACCAGACTCTAAATATGCTTGTTAATTGTTGCCCTCTTAAAATGACAAGGATATAATCAGCCAGCTGTACACGTACCTTGATCTGCTGGTTCAAAGCTCGCTCCTCGTCGTCAAACTCCTCGTTATCATACGGGAACATCTTGAGGTTGTGGAAGGCAAACTCGGCCTTGATACGCTCCTTGAATTCCAACCGCTCCTCAGCAGTCAAGGTATCCGCCTTGGCAATGACAGGTACCACGTTGACAACATCGGACAGCTTCTTCAAGACGACAATATCGATAGGCTTGAGGGAGTGGCCGGAAGGCTGAATGAAGAACAGACAGCAGTGAATGCGCGTATCGGGAATGTAACGCTCTCGCTGGGCGGTAAGCTCCTTTCGCAGGTACGCGGAGTGCTGGTCCTTGATATACTTGACGATGGGATCCCAACAGCGGTCGTTGTTGACGAGGTCGCCATAGCCAGGAGTGTCGACAATGTTGAGCCTCAAACGGACACCGTTCTCCTCAATGAGGTGAGAGACCCCCTGAATCTCGGTGGTGGACCGGATGGGCTCATCGGGCTGCAGACGACCCTTTGAGTCGATGAGGTGCGAGGCGAAGATGGTGTTAATAAGCGTTGACTTGCCCAAGCCAGTCTGACCTAGAATCGAGTTAGTTTCAATTGGTCAACCATCACCAACTGGACCGTGCTTGGCCTTTCAGCCCTCAGCACCGCGTGCTTTACTCACCAACGCAAATAACGTTGAACTGAAAGCCACGTTTCAACAGCTTGCGCTCAATCTGCGACGTGATGCTGTCAAAACCAACATGGCTGCCAGGCGTGATGGTGGACGGGGTTGCCATCTTGGAACGATTTATGGGGATTTAGAGAAAAACGAGTGAAGAAGATTGATGGATGCTGTTAAGGAGTGAGGATGAAGCTAATTTCTTCCCTATTCCAAGAAAGAACGTGGGCTGGAGCGGAAGAAGAAAACGCGTGAAAAGATGGCAGACGCGAAAGCCGAGGGATGGGTAAAGTTGAGAGCCTGATGAGAGTGGAATTGGAGGTTTTTGAAAAGCGCTGGCTGCGATCCTGGAGAAGGGGAACTTTTTGGACTGGCTGACGGTGCTGGGCCAGTTGGCGTGTCTTGCTTGCCAGTAGTACGGAGTAGTAATAATAATTTCAGCGTAGGGGCAAGAGCAATCAGGGACACGAGAAAGGGGGGGAAGAAGGTGCCAGGGGCAGCATGCTTCAGAGCTTGTGATTGGACGCCAGTTAGTCCGTGCTACTTTGGTCTATGATTGGCCTATCCATCTGTGGCACTCAGGTACGAAGTACTTGAAGGTAGTACTATTTCGCACTATGTACTTCGTACTCCGTACCTTATCTCTGTATTCCGTACTCCGTACTCCGGACTAAGTGGGATATGTAAGGCAAGATTTTGATGGAACGAATTTTTGATAAGGCCGGTATTATGATAATCGAATCTCGCATCGAAACGTTGAAAGAAAGAACAACGAACCGAGTCGACGACCTCGAGCGCTCTAGATTCAATAGATAGCGCAAATCTGAATATTGGCCTGGAGCGTACTTTGCATTGGAGGACCAGAGAGCTCTCTGCGCACACAACCGAGCTGCCTTTTGCGCCGGTCGCACCACCTCATCTCACGATTTTCATCTACAACACCAAGTATAGAACTCGAGACAAAACATCATAATGGCTGCCGTTGCCACTACCTTCTTCCCTCGACTATCTTCCCCCTTCTTACCTTTTGTTTCCCGCTGGGCGACATTCTACACCACACAATATACCGTCAAAATCCTCCCGTCACTATCAATTGCCGTTCCCGGCGTCGTTATCAATATTCCAGGGCTCCTAGGCGACATTTGGGAATCTGTCCTGCGAGCGGTACCTAAGAATAAAGTTTCCCACTCAAAAAAGAGAAGTAGACAGATGGCTGGAAAGGCTCTGAAAGACGTCAATCATCTGTGCAAGTGCCCCGGTTGCGGAGAGGTCAAGAGGACTCACAGGTTATGTCAGAACTGCCTCGAAGGTACGGCTTCAGTTATTAAGTCTATTTTTCGATGCATCGCTAACATTTTACCCTTTTCTTTAGATATGAAGAGAATATGGCGTTCAGAATACCCTTCAAACAGGTCTCTCTAAGAGTACAGGATAATAGACGGCTGGATTCCATCTGACACCCACCTTAAACCAAAGGCCTATAAAATCACAATTTTGGCCTTGCCACCTGTACATACGGCGTCCACCCTGGCCAAAGTTTTGTTTCATTATGTACAAGCATAAAAAATCAGGATAGAATATCTGATGGTCTAGAAATGATGTGTCAAACAAAGCAAAACTAAATACAAACACGTAAAATACGCTTAGGCCGTCTCCCAATACTGATTTACGCATAATGTACTATAAAATTTGTAACCCTCATCTTAATTTTTCCAAGGGTAAAAAGCAATTTTTTATCTACGTCTGGTCATTTCTTAACAAAATCAAAAAACAATTGGCATTAAATTCATGATAGTAAATGGGATTCACAATTCTTTATCACGTCTGTCATATCTGCCGTTGGTAGTTTTGACAGCCCACTGACCCCACCAATTTACAGCCTTCTACTACAGCCCAGTAAATAGCATTGAAACCATCAAGCAACAACAGCAACAACACATAGGCAGGGAACAATGGTAGGTACCTCGAACCTCATGATAGTATGATAAAGGTTTACTTACTCGGTCACTTAGTCCAAGCAATATTTAACCACGCATACGGTGGATGACGGTCTGTTTTACTATTTTCGCTCTTGCTGAGTGTCAAGTGGCTGATGAGAGATTCGTTTTGTAGCCCATATCACAGACATATTTTCACTGGCAGCAACACCGAGGACATTGCTTTCAGCGAGTGGCTCTTCAACGCTTCTTGTGCACGACACCTCTAATGAAGCGTTCCCTCTGAGGCAATCCATTCCTAATGCTCACAACTTAGGCTGCCACCATGTTTGCACATCGCGAAACGGCCTCTATGCTGCCAGCGCCGGCTTCGGTGGTGAAGTCAAGATATGGGAGCTGAACAAAGATACCGGGGATTGGAGCAGTGGTGGTGAAATCACAGGTCCGTCGGTCAAACCAGGCGAAGTGTGGGCGATTGCTCTTAGCGAGGACGGTGGCTATCTAGCAAGCACCACAAACGATGGCCGGATCAACGTGTGGGATGTTGCCAACCAGAGCAAAGCCAAGATCCGAGAATACGAGACTGGAAGCGCTGGGTCGGGCAGCTTTGGTATGTGCGTTGACCTCAGTAGAGATGGGAAGTTTACGGCGAGCGGGCACCAAAATGGCTCGATCTACGTCTTCAACAACGATACAGGAAGAGTTCTATATTCCTTATCTGGTATACTCACATCTTGATCTTCCCCTTGACTGATTGAATATTGTATCTAACCCAAAGTTCATAGGCCTTGCCAAACCTGTCCGAGCCGTGGCAATATCGCCTGCCGGTACTAGGCTGGCAGCAGCAGGTGATGCCGGCATCATAGCCATTTACGATACAAAGTACGGCGAACATGTTAGTAACCTGACTGGACATTCATCATGGATCACGTCACTAGACTGGAGCGATACTGGAGAGTATCTCCTTAGCGGTTCAATGGACGGTAAAGTAAAGGTATGGTCAATCGAGCGCAGTGTTTGTGTTGCAACGCATAGTGAGACAGACAAGGCATTGTGGGCTGTCCGATGGCTACCTAAGACTGGGCGGAATGAAATGTTCTGCACCGCCGGCGCAAATAGAAGCCTTTCTTTTTATAGGGAGGCGACAGGAAGTTTGACTTAGTATAAAGAGGACACAAGAATAATCTGACAAATATGCTTCAAAATGATTACTCCGTAAACCTGGCATAACATAGGCCTACGACGAGCTCTTATGAGATAGCACGTGATTGAAGACAGCCCGTCATGAACCACCACGTGACGTCGTTCCAGTCTCGCGTTGCCCCGCCAAACTTTAGCGCCAGTCTGACATACAACCCTCCTCGTCTGCCTTGTCGTGAACTCATTTATGAACAAATTCAGCTGCGTATACGAAGTGCAAGCATTAAACATTGTGTGCACCAACAGAACAAACAATTGCATATTATATAGCATTTGATTTACTCAATAGATTTCCGGAGAAGAAAACCGTGCTCTTCGAAGCAATGCCCACCACGAGAAGATCGGCAGCCAGCGCCCGGGGTCGCCCCGGCCCTGTCAAAGGACAGTCAACAATCAGTTTCTCAGGCAGGGTTACCAAGGCCGTGTCTAAAGATTTGAAAAAATCTGTGGTCGATACTCCAGCGGTTGCCAGAACCACCATTCCCGAGAGACCTGCGTCAAAGGATGAAGTAGCCAAAGAGGAAGCCATCGACGATGTTGCAGAAGAGCAGGAAGTTCTTGAGGAACTGGAGCCAGAGGCAGAAGTAGAGCCTGCTGTTGAGCAACCTCCGGAGAAATCAGAGGCAGAGCTCAAGGCTGAGGAAATCACAGACGCCCAGATCAATTCGTATTGGAAAGCGATTGAGAAACAGCGCAAGGCACCTCGAGTTCACCAAGGAGATCTTGATTTAGGCGAGAAAGTGTTGAGATACTTTGATGTGAGCTCACAGTATGGTGTAAGTTTACGCATCTTTTTTCTCCCTCTTATTTTGGTACGCTTTGATGCATTTGGATGATTATTAACTTCATCACCTTAATAGCCCTGCATAGGAACACCCCGCTTGAAGCGGTGGCAGCGAGCTGAGCGTCTGGGTCTCAATCCTCCCATTGAAGTCCTAGCAGTTCTCTTAAAGGAAGAGAACAAGGGTAATAGTGAGAGTGAGACTGCGCATATTGATCGGATAATGAATGCTCCAGCTTTGTTTGCATAAATATGAGAGCATCGGCAGCGGTGGGGGGTTTTTCAGGTTTTTGAGGGGTGGGATTGTGGCGTTGGGTGTAAGAGGTGGGAGTATTAATTATCTTGTGAGCTATAATGGGTATGAGTATTTGAAAGATGTATTATCTTTGCAGATATACACAGATATCATGATTGTTAATTCTATATTTTTGTGATGCCATGGTAGATGTCGTTCATGCTATGTGCTGTTGAAACAAAACCATACTGTAAACCACTATATGTATGGCATTTAGTACCAAATACTTCGTGTCCGGTGGTGAGGGATAGTTTCTTTGCCCGTTGCTTCCATTTCCTTCATCGTGTCGTAAAGGAAGAAGTCGATCAGAATAGCATTCACGTGAGTATCCGGGTGCGCTTTCTGAATCTCCCTCCGTATCAACTCAACACACCAAATGCTGCATGCTATCTCAACATGTTAATACTAGGTAATAATAATAATTGAAAATTAAGATTCCGTAGGAAACTAGTTCGTTGTGACCTTACCTCTTAGTTGGACCTCCCAACGACTCCCACTTTCAATGAGCTTCTTGTCACGAATTGCCGCGTCGATCTGCGGACCAATATACAATGCGCCGAGCGTAGAGAGAATCTGCGGCACACGATAATCGGCGAACATGGTAATCTTGTCAATATCGCGAAACTCGCCATATGACTTTCCCTCGAAGCAAGCCCACACGTCTGCTACAAAAATCTGGGCACGCTTCATGATGCGGATAGGGTTACGTCTGCCATCAAAGGGATGCTCATCCCTGAAACAATCAAAGTCCCGGGCGAGCAGGTTGACCAGCTGAGCAGCAGAACCGTTGGCTGCGGAAATGAGATTGACCACAGAGCAATCGTATCTCTTTTTGTTTGTCGATGAATTAGCACATATGAATTTAAAAAAAAAAAAAAATTAAAAAATTGGTGCAAGACAAATTTGACATACGCTGTAAAGAACGTTACCACTCTCTCGAAGGCAGTCAAGTCGCTCTTGAAGCAGAGGCATTTCTTCCTCTGTACAAGATCTAAAGACATGTCTGAGTGACTCCAAGGTACATTCATCCTCATTCTGCCAATAATGGGGATCAGTAATGGGGATATCTAATGAACAACATCGTCGTCAGTCAAGCAAAATGCGCATATTTCCACAGAACAACAAAAACATATCCGGAGAAAATCACCAACCTTCCTCAAGGGCTCTTTGCATCGCCGCTACAAGACTCCAGTATCCTGTCCACCTCTTCCCCTTGTATTCAATAGCAAACCTCTCTTCATCTGGTAGTTCAGACCAAAATGAAAAGTTGAGTAGATCCATGGTGAAGATGAAAGCGACCGTAGCTTCATCTTTAGTCTTGGGGTGTAGCTCGTGCTGTGACCAAGTAGCAGTAGAATAGCTCTTCTCTTGCATTTGTGCATATATAGTCTCTGCAGCACGCTTGGTTGAGCGCATATCGATGGCTACGTCGATTCCATGGTTGTAGACGTACTCGGCGTCAGGTAGGACGCCTGTCTCGGGCTCTTCATCTTTGATGGAGACCCCCTGCAGATGTTGTCGAAGAAGGGCTAGAAGTTCGGGGTCTGCCTCGTCATCCGACATTTCGAGAGAGATACAATGTGAATTTGAGTAAAAAATTTTATTATGCGAGGGAACCAAGTGTTAGGGACTCGTTTACTAAAAGGGCGAGATACGTTTCTTCCATGTGCGGGCTGCGCTGTGAATAGCACCCCACTGAGTCAAAGATTGGTGTTGAAAGCCCCAATCAGGGCCTCGCAGCCAATATTCTATCACCTAAAGGTGTATAGCTTAACAAAAAAAAATAGTATTCATATATAAGATGACTACAGAGGTCACTACTAATTTCTTAATCTATTTCAACTTCATCTTATCAGCACAGGCACAGCCTTGTCCTCCAGTCACCTTATCCGCCAACTCTTTCATCTTAGCACGGCCAATTCAGCGAACTTACACGCACGGGCCTCTCGGGCATATTCAGTTATATTCCCCGGCTCTCTCTGACCTCATCCAATTGGTCGCAACTCGACTTTACTACTTGCGTTCTTCAACGCCTGCGCTGAGCATCGCCAGACCAACAGCTGAAAAGCGACAGGTTTGGCGCAAATCAATTTTGACAAACTCATCCTCTTTGTTCTGTGGCCGATCACCTTCGAATTTCATCGACGTATCTTCATCACCATTTTTCACCATTTATAGAGTCGATCGTTCGCGCTGAAGGCGGCGATGGAGACCCCAAAAGTGGCTTCCGTGGATGCGGCTCAGGATAGCACGCCAACCGCTGCTGCTCAGGCGCTTCAGCAGCCGCAACGAGTCGTCGCGTCGCATCCCGCACCTCCTCAGCGAAGCATAATGGCTACTCGTGATAGATTTAACCATCAATCACTTGGCGCATCTTTAAATTCATCAGTGAAGCACGTACGTTGACGATAAGGCTCTACTCGCAGAGCTCAAATCATGTTGTCCCGCGACCTAAGCCCACCTTTGCAATCGAATTCCATCTTCGTCTGAGCTCATTCTTCTCTTTTATGCACTTAGATTGATTCTATTTTTCTTTTCTTTGCTTTTAATTATTTGTTGATTTTTATTGTTATTTTTATTTTATTTTTTGCCAATCGTGGTTGTCACTAACTTTGCAAATCATAGGCACGAGTGCTCATGGTGGGCGCTGGAGGCATTGGATGCGAACTTTTGAAAAACCTAGTGCTCAGCGGATTCGGCGAGATTCACATCGTTGACCTCGACACGATCGATCTATCAAACCTAAACCGACAGTTCCTTTTTCGACACGAACATATCAAGAAATCAAAATCGCTGGTGCGTTGGATGCGGAAGCTACATCAAAGATTGGATTGTCGCAATGCTAATTATTGGGACAGGTGGCCAAAGAGGCGGCACAGAAATTTAATCCGAATGTGAAAATTGTTGCGCATCACGCCAACATCAAGGACTCTGAGTTCAGCGTTGCCTGGTTTCGTGATTTCAGGATTGTCTTCAATGCCCTGGACAACCTTGACGCTAGACGGCATGTAAACAAAATGTGCTTGGCAGCAGATGTCCCACTAATAGAGAGCGGAACGACTGGCTTCAACGGGCAGGTTCAGGTCATAAAGAAAGGCACCACAGCTTGCTACGATTGCACTCCCAAGGAGACACCCAAATCTTTTCCTGTTTGTACCATTCGAAGTACGCCAAGCCAACCGATCCATTGCATTGTTTGGGGCAAAAGCTATTTGCTTAAGTAAGAGGCTTCGTCTCGTTTTTGATCCTTTCTTCCTACTTTTCTCCTAACATTTAGCGCAGTGAAATTTTTGGCGTCAGTGAAGATGAATCAGCCTTTGACCACTCAGTGGATGCAGATAACGGTAAGACATCAAGATTTCCAATCCAGGATGATATTCCATACTGAATGAAGAAATCAGCGCAAGAAATCGAGGAGTTGAAGAAAGAATCAGAGGCCCTCAAAAAAATTCGAGATGCAATAGGAACGCCTGAGTTCCCAAAAATGCTATTTGACAAGGTCTTCAACTTGGATATTGAGCGCCTGCGATCCGTGGAAGATATGTGGAAATTACGACGTGCTCCCGAAGCATTAAAGTACAATGATGTGCTGGCACGGGCAGGCCAGATTCCTGAGTCAAAACTTGCCATATTAGCAGATGGACAGAAAGTCTGGTCCCTCGAAGAAAATCTCGTCGTCTTCAACGATAGTCTCGACCGCCTTAGTAAGCGTTTGCTTCAGCTGAAGGCGACAAAGGATCCTACAGCTCCTGAGCCAACCATCACTTTTGACAAAGATGATGACGATACTCTAGACTTTGTAGCGTCCAGTGCAAATATCCGTTCAACAATCTTTGGAATCGATCGAAAATCTCGGTTCGATATCAAGCAGATGGCTGGCAATATCATACCGGCCATTGCCACAACAAACGCCATTGTTGCAGGTCTCTGTGTGTTGCAGTCCTTCAAAGTGCTTAGGGGCGAATATGCAAAGGCCAAGGAAGTATTTTTAACACCATTTGCTAATGCAAGACTGCTGGCTCCGGATAGAAACCGAGAGGCGAATCGCGACTGCCCCGTCTGTGGTGTATACTACACTAGCATAATTGCTGACTTGACTCGGGCAACACTGAATGATATTGTTGAGGGCCTGGTAAAATCCCAATTCGGCTATGGTGACAAAGAGTTCGTCGTGAGCAACGATATAGGCGTTTTATATGACCCCGACGAGACAGATAACCTCGAGAAGAAGCTCACAGACCTTGGTATGATGTTCTGATTGATCAATTTGATTGCGACAAGAAAGCTAACGGCTTTGCAGGTATCAAGGGTGGCAGTTTCCTGACCATTACTGATGAGGACGACGAAGCCCCGTTTGTTAATGTAGTGATTGATATACAGGATGGGTATGGAACGAATAACGACAGAAAAGATATTATAGAAGAAAAGCTAATCAATTTCAGCATATTGGATAGCCAGAAGGAATCATTCCGTACGGTGGTTGCCGGCCGTCCTGAAATTCCTTACAAGCCGAAGAAACCCGTCCTGGATGGAACTAACGGCAACAGCCACGGCCAACAAAATGGAAAGCATTCTTTAGATGATGAGGTAGTAGAAGAGCCTAAGGGCATTAAAAGGGCACGTCCCGATGACGACAATCCTCCTTTGAAAAAGGTCAAGACTGTCAGTTCTGCGATTGATGTGGTTGTTGTGGAAGACGCCGGCGGAGCCATCGTCATTGACGATTGATAGTACATATGCTACATTAAGCATAGGGAGGGCTGTTTAATTCTCAAGCAGCACTCAACCCTCCATCGAGGTTGAGAATACAGTTGTTGGCGAAACCGTTTGACGCCAAGAAAAGAGCGGCATCGGCAACCTCTGCAGGATCTGCCACTCTATCTAGAGGAGTATCTTTGAGGTAGGCTTGCTGAATCTCTGGCTTAAGATCTTAAAATGGATTGTATATTAGTTTAGGCACAGGATGGATGAGCATTACACTATTAGGGTCTTGAGAGCTCAAAGAGAAGAAAAAAAAAGGCGACTGAGGAAGGATACATACCAGTCCACATGGAGCTGTTAACCCACCCGGGCAGCAAAGCATTTACACGGATAGATCGAGACGCCATCTCACGGCACAGGGCACGGGTAAAGCCTAAGATAGCATGAGCTTCTTATCATATATGATATGTAAAACAGTATACGTTAATAGTTTTAAGAAGGAATTATATCATGATTCACTCACCAATTACACCGGCCTTTGAGGCAGCATAAGCAGTGGCCCCAAGCCCACCTTTTGTTGCCATTAGGCTAGAGACGTTGATGATGCAGCCTTGAAGAGAGAATGGATTGTCAATTGGAGAAGATAAATATAGGAACGGGGTGGATAGGATGACAATGATATACCGTTTGTTCTCATCCTTGCATGCTTGCATACCAGCATAGTAGCGAGTAAGTTCGTGTCGACTATATTTGAAAGCTCTTCATCAGGCGTTCTCTTTAACAAGGTGGTTTGAGAGATGCCAGAACAGTTGACAAGGATATCGACGAGTCCAACAGTAGTGCCAGGTTGTGGCTATATATCATGTTAATTACAGAAAACTTGTCAAATTCAAGTATATAGTATAATTAAACCCCCTGATTCGCAACCCTTTTTTTTTTTTCCTCCCCCTGATTCGCTACCCTTTTTTTTTTTTCCTATTGAATATATTACCTTGATTGATGTGCGTGAGCTAAATACGGCTTTAATATCCTCATGCTTCGAGGTATCTAGACGAATAAATTGGTGAGCTAATGGAATATCTTTCTGAGCAGCAGCTGCCCCCGTTTCAGTCTCGGGTAGGCTGTACGGATGAAGCTGGGCCTCTAGCCTAGGGCGAGCTTCGACGGCAGAGCGGCCAAGGAGAGATATGACGGCACCATGTTGGGCGAAGGCTTTTGCTATAGAGGAGCCAATTATGCCTGTGGCACCGACGACGACGCAGTGTTTACCTGCGAATGGCAGGGCCATTGTTCGTACTTTGGGTTTTAGGGCTATGTGATGGGATATCAAATTATGTTGTAGATGCTCGGTTCTCTTTTGGGCAGTGTGGGGGGGGGGTGATGCGGAGGGCGCTAATCTAATCTTATGGCACCTACATAGGTAGGTATGTTATGTACCGATAGGTAACGTACGGAGAGACCACATGCATGTGATGCCTGTATAACTTCGTAGAACAGGGTTTTGAATGGCCTCCTCCAAACTCCGTAGTTTCTTAATGGGGTATTCCGTATGGGCCAAAGTAACCTTACAGCGCTTCAATCCTGGGGTCCTTGATGCGGAGTAATCCGTAACGCTGAAAGGATCAAACCTGGTATGGTAACTTCCTGTAAAGGTGGCATCTATTGATTATAATTTTTGGCTGTGCTCTCACCTATTTTAGTAGTATCAGAGCTCAAATATACAGGGCCCTGGCGGCTCACACAATCTCTCCGTGCCGTCCTTTTTTTTTTTTGTCCGCTCAGGGCTTGTCGCATCGCAATTCACTAAAAACTGCTACTTACTCCCACCTACTACTAACAACCGGCCACGTCCTCGGCTTTTTTTCTTTTTACTGCTCTCCTCCCAGCGTCAACTTTTTTTTCTCCCTTTACCTCCGCTCTTACTCCATGTCGGTTTCCGGACTCGTCTCACGACCTATCGAGTTGCTTCCCCCTGAAAGCGCAGCCGACTGCCTGGGATTCCCACCATGAGCGGCACGCGACGCGATGCCCCGCCGCATCATAATCTCAAGAATGGTGATGTCCCAGACGCGGGGCTGAGGAGCCTTGACCACTGTAGGTTCTCAACTTCCTCCGTATTCTAGCTTGAGGAGCGATTTATGAGCAGAGCTATTTGGAAGAAGGCCATGAGGAAGGCGGAAATCAGAAAGACGAGGACAAAATAGCCAAAGAAAAGAAGAGAAACACAGAGAGAGGGGGAAAAAACGGCGGCCAAGAGATTCATAAGCTGACGCAACGCAAATCCGTAGATAAAAGAGCGCTACCAAAATGGCGATATACTTTGCGACAGCAGGCGCTGCCTCTCATCCGCTGGGAAACGCCATATCTCGCCTCGATTCAGAGCAAATTGCGCACGCCAGCGCTCGATAGCTACTTTGCCATCACTGCTAATCTGGGCACGCACACCTTCTTCATGGTCTTCCTGCCCATGCTGTTCTGGGGTGGCTATCCGGCCTTTGCCAAGGGGTACGTACGTCTGAAAGATGAAATGAATTTTTTTTTTTTTTATCTATTAGGCGACGGTGGCAAAATCGCCGTTTTCGTTGCCATCTATTATACGAACTGGGGGTTCAGGGTGCTAATGTTGGGGGTGCAGATTGGTTCACATCTTGGCGCTGGGCGTCTTCTGGACAGGCTTCATTAAAGATTTTTATTCACTGCCCCGACCATTGTCGCCACCCCTTAACCGTATCACCATGTCTGGATCTGCTGCGCTTGAGTATGGCTTCCCTTCCACTCATAGCGCCAATGCAGTTTCAGTTGCCGTCTACGCTGTCCTAAGCTTGCGCAGTCCTGATAATAGCTTTTCCGAGACAACAAAACTACTTCTTGAGATCTTGGCATACTTTTACAGTGCATCGATTATCTTTGGGCGCCTTTACTGCGGCATGCATGGCTTCCTGGATGTTATTATTGGATCCATAATGGGAGTTGGCATCACTGTCCTTGAATACTACTACGGGCCGCCATTGGACGCCATCATGCAGCATAGCTCTTGGTTGGCCCCTGTTATCACTGGCTTAATTGTCGTCATATTTGTGCGAATCCATCCCGAGCCTGCCGATGATTGTCCATGCTTCGATGATAGCGTTGCCTTTGCCGGTGTTGTGATTGGACTGGAAGCTGGGATTTGGACCGTTGGAAGGACTTCTTTGGCCTTCACGGAGCACCCCATGAGCGACCAGGAACAAGGATTATGGGTTATGGTAGCGAGGATGGTGGTGGGCGTCGTCGTCATCTTTGCCTGGCGTGAGACTATGAAACCAACTTTGCTCAAGGTGTTACCTCATGTATTTCGCTCCATTGAGTCAACGGGATTTGACTTGCCGCGGAGATTCTTTACGCCTGCTAGCGAGTACAAGTCTGTGCCTTCCGGATCACGGCTGGATACACTCTTCCCTATAGCCTCTGATTTCCCCCGCATGGTCGAGAGCATACGGCACCCGACAACCCGAGGACGATCGGTGTCTGTGGGGCCACAGAGCGCAGCAGATGCATACGAAACTTTGGCTTATCGAGAGCGGCAGCGAAGGGAGAGCATTGGTAGTAACTCGAGTCTGAAGAGCAAATCGAGCAACCTGGATCTCAAAGCCAACGAAGAAGATAAATCAGGAAAGGGAGCTCAAACATCTGGGGCCCAGAAGACTGTGCTGAAGGATAACGAATCAATGAGGGGACCAAACGATATACTTGTTATGCAAGGAGCAGAGAATGGAAACCCAGACATTTATCTCACTATGGAGAATGAGCGTGATGAAAAAGAAGTTTTTTCCCAGCTGGTGAAGCCGCGAGTGAGGTACGATGTGGAAGTTGTCACGAAACTTGTTGTTTATGCAGGTAAGTCTTTTCAATTGGATATCTTAAGAATATATAATATTGAATATCAAATACTGAATTCCCAACTAATTGAAAAAAAAAATTGTAGGAATCTCATGGCTTACAGTCGCAGCAATTCCAATCTTGTTTAGGTGGATTGGTCTCGGTATTGTCCATACAGTGATACAATGGGACGAGTTGGCCCTTGTGCGATGATCGTTTTGCCGGTTCATGGCGGGCGCTAATTATTTAGATCTTCTCTTTGATGAATATAAGGAAATGAAGGGCGTTTTACGAGCAGCTAGGGAAATCTTCAAAGCCATCCCTTTTTTTCAATTTTTTTTTCAAGGAAACGGCAGCAGGGCGCATTGCTGAACAGACAGCCAGCACCTGGTAGACGGAGGACATTTATCATAATACTTACAGGCACTACTTTTGATGGTATCTGGAACTCTTTATTTACTCTCTTCTTGTGTATGTTGAAAGGATATTGGGTGACTTTGGAACTGGAAGTAACTATGACAGGAATTATCCACAGTAAATGCGCTATCAGACAGAATTAGTCATTGTGCTTCTTCAAGTGATGTGTTATAATAAATATGGTTTTGTATACCTGCAAAAAAAAAAAGTAACACTCAAATCTACTGAGCACATATACTTGCTGCGTGCCATTTGGTGATGAAAAGGCGGTTCAATATTTTGGTGCTGTGGCTTGGTTGATCCAGAGCCTGACAGTGTGGCGTAGCTGCAGGGGTTTTAATGGGCAAAACACGTCTCGGCGCGTATTTTGCTGTTGCATTCACCTAGGTACGGAGTACTCAGTAATACTTTGCGCATATACATGCCACCATCACCCTTCGAGAAGCTCATCATCAGATCAGTTTTCTAGGGTGACCAATTCAACGAGATTTACAGAATAAGACATTCTCCCCTACAAGAATTGTCATCCACCACCCGAAAATGTCGGACTATGAGGATGAGATGGACGTCGATGGTCCTGGCCCATCTGCCGATATCACATTTTCTGCCGAGACGACCAAGGGCAAACGAAGTGCCGCCAATCTGCCAGTTGAAGCAGAGGATAGCTTACCATGGTATGTACTGGAATTATTCTGTAGCAGTTCTATAAAGTAGCCGCTGATAATGGTCCTAGGGTTGAGAAATACCGACCAGTAACTCTCGACGATGTGTCTGGCCACCAAGACATTCTAGCCACCATTAACAAATTTGTCGAGTCGAATCGTCTCCCCCACCTCCTTCTCTATGGGCCACCCGGCACAGGAAAAACGTCTACCATCTTGGCCCTCGCACGACGGATTTACGGTACTTCCAATATGCGACAGATGGTGCTGGAGCTAAACGCCTCGGATGACAGAGGTATTGATGTGGTACGAGAGCAGATCAAGACATTTGCCAGCACGAAACAGATATTTTCTATGGGTGGTGGTGCGGCCAAGGCGAACTCGATTGCTGGATTCAAGCTCATTATTTTAGACGAGGCAGATGCCATGACCAATACAGCACAGATGGCGCTACGGAGAATTATGGAGAAGTACACGGCAAACACGCGATTCTGTATCATTGCCAACTACGCACACAAACTCAGCCCAGCGCTGCTATCTCGGTGTACGAGGTTTCGATTCAGTCCTTTGAAGGAGGGGGACATTAGGGTGTTGGTGGAGAAGGTGGTGGAAGAGGAGAATGTGAAGATACAGGGTGAGGCTGTTGACGCGCTGGTGAAGCTGAGCAAGGGCGACATGCGAAGAGCACTAAATGTGCTTCAAGCATGCCACGCATCAAGTGAGTAAACAATAAATCTAGCGACTCTGAAACTAGGCTAACAGTGCAAACTCTAGGCACCCCATTGAGGTTGAAGAACGAACCAAAGCCACCAGAAAGCGAAATTAAACGTGAGACGATTACAACTGAGACTATCTACAACTGTATTGCGGCTCCCCAGCCTGATGCCGTTAAAGAGATCATGGAGACGCTCTTGAGCACGCCGGACGTGACAAGCTGTTTAAATACCATTAATGCACTGAAGACGACGCAAGGGTTGGCGCTAGCAGATATCATTACGGCACTGATGGAGCAGCTGACGAAGCTTGAGGTGAGCGCAGAGGTTATGATTACCTGGCTAGAAGGGCTGGCAGAGATTGAGCACAGGGTGGCTGGCGGAGGTAGCGAGGTGATTCAAACAGGAGCTGTAGTTGGTGTTGTGAGAGGAGGAGTGGAACTGATGAGCAAATAAGTTTTGGGGCTAAAGCACGCTGAAGGCGGAATTTGGGAGTTTTGTGAGATTGGGAATATCTGGGAATGATACATGGTCTATAGAAGAAAGAGCCTTGTAAATAAATGAAAGGGATTAAGAAGGAGGATGAGTGATTGCTTTATCATGATCGTCACATGAAAATGGATGGAACTGGCGTGTAGAGTATAAGTACCTAGTAAGTATCAAATTAAGATATTGGGCTTGGCTCACCTCGGGTGCAGCAAAGAAACCTCGGATTAGATGAGTTCCTTTGACGGTTTCTAATATATTTATAAAGAAGACTATCTATCTTAGCGGCTTACGTCAGAATTGCGCGCGGTTATTTGACAAGCGTCAGGGGAGGGAACGGGGGGGGAATCAATTCATTCTTCCTTTTCCTTCCGTACCCAATCCATTCAATGACCCTATCCATCTATCAGTACCTGTACTACCTACCTAATACCTAAGCTATCACGAACTACCTACGGAGTACCTTACCTTAGGTAGGATTTTGTTGCTCTCATAAGCTTCATCTTCTCTGACTCTTTGAATTCCTCTAGAATCTTTGCTGAATGAATTAGTTTTTCTTCTTTTTCTTTCCCTTTTTTTTTTGTGCTTCGAAATCACTCCAGCATGGGGGAATCTGACACCGGGAAGTGTCTGGGTGCTGATCTGCAGTAATATTTCGGACAATGGTACCGGGGGGTGGCGCCGTATTAACCAACCACCGACGAAGGACCACGAATATCATCATCACTACTTCTTTCGTATTACTTTTTATCGTACAGTGAATCACCCGCTGGTTGCTACAAACGGCGAAATCTTTCCAAAGACAAAAACAAAAAAAAGGGGAATATACTTCCTTATGTCCGCCTCTCCAAGAGAAGTGGCAATGCTTTCTGCGAGCCCAAGCGACACGCCAAATTCTGTGGCCGGGCTCCCATTCCATTCCGGGACCGTTGACATCCACAAGATCCCGCATATTCTCCCACGAGAGCGCGTCTTCCCTATCCAGATTGGCGGAGAATTGTTTAAGCTGTCTGGCGCCTCTCTGTCGTCTGACGGTTAGTTGCTAAACCCAAGGCCCAAAGCCCAAAAGCTTGCCCCAAACCCGGCGCCTAGCGTTCTTCCGTTTGCTGACGTTTTCTATCCTCTTCCTTTTCTTTTCGGATGCTACAGCGCCGTCGTACTTTTCGCAATACTTCTTATGCCAAATAAAAAAGGCGGAAAATAAAGGCGAAGACCCCTCCTCTTCTATTCGGACGTTGTACATCGATCGCGACCCGAAAACCTTTCGAGACATTGCGCTGCATCTACAAGGATATCATGTGAAGCCACAAGATGGAACACATTTTGTGCGCTTGTTTGCGGACGCCCAATTCTATAGCCGTATGCCTCTCTCCTGGACCCAATACTTCTCAGTCGCTATATACGGGATAATCAAGTTGTTGACTATGATATTATGATGAACAGTTCCGAAGCTCATCTCTCAGCTCAACGAGGAGAGCATTTTCATGTCCATTGGTCATCGAGAATTCCAGATTCCTCGCGATGTTCTCAATGATCCTGCCAATTCACCAAACTACTTCTCCCTTGGCTTCGCTCTTTTCTTCTCTCAGCCAAACGACCTCTTTCCTGGTCTCGACCGCGAGGGCTTAATACGCCCACCGTCTATACTTCCACCCTCGGTACCCAATCGCAATGCTGACACCTTTGCCGAGCTGTTGCGCTTACTGCGTGGATATCCCGTCAACATTCGCAACGAAACTCATCGTCAAGAGCTTCTCCGCGACGCGCGATATTTCCACTTTAAAGGCATAGAGCAACAGCTGGTTCCACACTCCATCAGCTACAATCCCTTGCGCCAGATCGATGAGATCGTCTTGCGGTTGGAGAATGTGCAAAAGAGTGGCGTCAGCATTTCACCTGAGGAGATTGATGATGGTGTATCGCGTTCCTCTATTAGACACATCAGGTATGCACGCCCGTACGTAGATGACAAGGCAGCAGAGTTAGTATTGGAGATTGGGGGGACCACGACGAAGTTCCACTTCTCAGCCGAAGGTCCGAGGGCTGAATTCTTCGGAGAGACGAAAGCCAGGGTAGGGAGACTGCTAGAAGTGGTGGCGACAAAGCTCAATCTGCCGCCAACCACACAACCCTTAGGTCTCCTCATGGCGTCAGGGGGAGCCAGTTCACAACCAGCTACTCCAGGAAACACCCCTCTGAGCGACGATCTCGTTCGGGTAGTATTTGAAGCCGAATCTTCCATCACTTTAAATGGCGAAGATAATGATTCAAATCTTGGTAGCCATGAAGCTCAAGGTACTCCGCTTGCTGCCTCATCTGACACCGAGGGCCTTACAAACCCTAGGAAGCGCCGCCGGACGGATGACCATAGCGACGTCGATATTCCCAGTGAGGGCCAGCAATGGGCTGTCAAGACAGGGCACTTTAGACTACGTATTCAGGAGAGTAAGGGTGGCAAGAGTGCTGTCGAGTGTGTTCTCGTGGCTGTGAAGATTGATGCCGTGAGCTCGGAAAGGGGGAGGAACAAAGCAAGACGTTTTCTCAATGATTAATATGAATGACGTCAAGAAGAAAGAAGAAAAAAGAAAGATGAAAGAAGCTTGTACTGCTCATACCAATGGCCGATGGATAGTTTTTTTTTTTTTTTTTTTTTTTTTTTTTTTTTTTTTTTTTTTTTTTGGATAGGGTTGTCCATTAGGAAAGATAATACGTATGAAGTACGCTGCAATTCTTTCTCATCACGCCAAATTTTGTCCTGAATTCAGATGGAGATACCATAACCAGCCATGGGTATATAAAAAAAACTATGTAGCTGCACGTTTATATATATTTTTTGTTTGAGTCAATTAAATGCCTCTCATATCTCTAGTAAAGTCAAATCTTTCAATTAACATAGCGAATCAGCCTT
>JACBYL010000677.1:0-18404 GCA_015266385.1 Trichoderma oligosporum | reverse complement strand
ATATATTTATATAATAAAAGACAAGATGAAGATGCCTAAAAAAGAGAAGAAGAAGAAAAAAACTTACCGTGAGATGCAACCCATCCCCAGGCAGCAATATCAGCAATAGTCACGCGGTCGCCAACCAGGAAGCCAGAGGTAGACTTGGCAAGCTGCGTGTCCATAGTACGGTACAGACGGCGTGTCTCGTTGATGTAGCGATCAATACCATATTGAATCTTCTCAGGGGCATATCCTGTAATCCTTTTTGTTAGAGCGCTCTGCACTAGGGCAATCTCCAAAGAAAACTACTTTGTATAGATAGATAGATAGATAGATAGATAGATATAAAAACTCACTGTTGAAATGGTTTGCCTGTCCCTGCATAGGACCCAAGCCACCCATCTGCCAATGAAGCTACCCCTTAAAAGTCAGTGCATCTTTCCTATCATACAATACTTTACATAAACAGGTGATAAGGGGGGGGGGGGGGGGGGGGGGGGGGGGGGGGGGGGGTTGGGAGAAGACAACTTACCCAGCTGTTCACCTCCCACGTCTCCTTGGAGTCTCTAGGATACGAAACCTTGTGGTCCTTATCATAACGATCCACGAGATACTGCAGAACAGCGCCGCTCTCAAAGATACGAATATCCGACCCATCAGTCCACTTGTCCGTGATAGCAGGGATGCGGCCATTAGGATTGATTTCCAAGAACCAAGGCTCTTTCTGCTCATTCGTAGCCATATTCACGTTATGAACCTACACACAGACACACAGATGGTTAGAATGAACTAACAACGATAAATGACACATTTCGGCGCCACTGTAAGAATATTTCAAAAATAAAAATTAAAAATAATTTTTTTTTTTTTTTTTTACCTTGTACTCTAAGCCCAACTCCTCAAGCAGGATGGAAACTTTGATACCGTTTGGCGTGGCCGCCGTGTACAGCGTAATATCAGTCGGGATACCCATCTTGGTTGATAATTGCCGTCCCAGTTGTGTAATGCGAGCTAACATGTACTTGATGAGTTGTGTAGAAAACGGGGGAGAAAACGATATGAGATGAAGTCCAGTTAATTCGCGGCCAGATATTAAGGTAGATCTATATCTATCTATCTATTTATCAATATACTATTGACCTTTGCGAAAAACAAACGATGAGGTAATGGGAGAAAGACCATAGGCGCCAATATATATGGATGGATCGAAGGTTGATCCGATTAGAGTCCCTGCTTAGAAATCCTCCTTCTAATGGAAATCCTCTTTTTTTTTTTTTTTTTAATCTTTTTTTTTTTTTTTTTTTTTCAACACAGCATTCTCCGCTATTAGATTGAAACCCCGCTCAGAAAGCCGGTTATATCGTCTAAATGCGCAATCCCCCCCTTGCCCCCCTCTTCTCAAAGAAAGATGCTTAGAAAGCCCCCCCATGTGTTGTTGTTTTGCTTATGAAATAGCGGAAATTGGGAATTATTAACTCATTCAGCCCTATCCAGGAACCAATAAATACTCTTAAATCTCACTCTCAGTCAGTCATGTAAAAGAAAATAGATTTAAGAAAGTGGAGATACATTCTCAGGCCAAGTTCAAACCCAATTCTGTCCGTCATCGACATCACTAGTTCCCGTTCACTTCATATCTTTGAAACTACTACGTACATTCACTCACTCACCACATCACATGGATCAGATTCTTGATTTCATCGTAGAAATTTCAATTCCTGCTTATATTTGCTAGATAGCTACAGATTGTCTTTGTCTCAAGTTTCCAATGCAAAAAAAAAAAAATAAAAAAAAAAAAAAAAAAAAAAAAAAAAAAAAAAAAAAAGCCAACTAAAATCTCGAAAGAAACAAGAAACAAGAAACAAATCCTACCTAGATCAAAGCTAGTCATAAAAGTCATCTCGCATTTCCAGCGCGCAAGTCATCACGGCTCTATCCAAATATTTTGGTAGTTTCTCTTCTGCCGCTATTCAGTCTTTCCTCCAATCTTGCCCGTGTCTAAAAGAAAAGAGTGAATGGTATCCCTGGGCTTGTCATAACAATATAAATCCTCCAGAAACGCCTCGTGGCACATTCAAAAGGACTGGGTCCCTATTTCATGTACGCCATGCAATAACAAACAGACCTCCTTCTCCACCAAGGTACAATGAGTGATGTTTCACATCCAGTATCCGCAAACAACGCATCTCAACAATCAGGTTAGGCTAGGCAATGTAGAAAATGACATTTCCCAAGTAAGAAACCTGTTAGAAAAAAAAGAAAAAAGAAGAAAAAAAAGACTAAGCTTGCCAGTATCGGGCATATACACTCGGTAAAAAGAGGAAAAAAGAAGAAAACATGAAGATAGGGGAGGAAGGCTATCATTTGCATATCGTGGAAGTGCACCAGTGCAATCTGTTTTAAATGTGGTAGTCGTAAGACAAATCATTTCGTTACATCGTATAATAAAATCAAGACTTGGAATGGAAAGGAAAGGTTTCAAAGAAAGGAAAAGAAAAAAAAAAGAAGGGAAAAAAATTTGGCGCATGCAAACAGTTCTGTTAATAAAGTGTAGAGTGCCAGGACTCCTAAGTATGATTTTTTTTTTTTCTTTAAAAAAAAAAAAAAAAAAAAAAAAAAAAAGAAATTTCGCTCAACTAAAACGGAAATTGAGGGTAAAAGATTTGGGGGGAAAAAAAGAAAGAAATGAAAATGAGAATGAAAATGAAAAGGCCGTATGAAAATGTGGCCCAACGCCATCAAGCATATGTATACTCTTCACGAGGCTTCTGGTGGTAGTGGCTGTATTGTACGTCGTCATAGCCGTAAGCTTTGGACGTCTTCACCTTGGCAAATTGAGTAGGTCCTGCCGAGGTGGGATAGCTGCTTTCACGGACTGGAATCGGCCGACTATCGGCATGGCCAGAAGAAGTGTAGTAGGCGTATCTCTCTGGCTCTGGCTCTGTGCGGCGGCTATACGATGCCTGTCGACCGTCATATCCAGGATAACGAGAGGATTCTCCATAACTTTGGTCAGGAGAACGACTCTTCTTGCTATTGCGATGTCTGCGATCTCTCGCACGGTGGTCATAGGCTTCATCGGAATCGCATTCTTCTTCATCAATTTGCGATTGGTACCGTGTACGGTTCCGTCCGCGAAGGTCAGTGCCATCTCCGTAATTGTAAGTCTGGGAGCGTGTGATGGGCACAGCTCGCGTGTAGCCTGCATCAGCCGGCATTGTGTTGGTCCTCGACAAATGAGGAGGCGAGCCAGACGTGGCAGTGTGCGAGGCGTGGCGGCTGTTTGGGGAGGCGCCCATAGTAACGGGCTCAGCGAGAGGTTCTCTTGAGGACTTTCTATACTTCTCTCTCGCGCGGTTGCTTTCCGTCGAACCACGGCGAGGTCGCGCTGATGAACGGCGAACATCGTCGTCATCCGGGGCAGCAAATGGAGAAGATTGATTGGGAGCCGGGGGGGGAGTTGGGGCAGCAGGAGGTTGATTCATCCGTGGATGGTGGTAGGTGACGGAACGCTTGAGACCGCCTTCCTTAGCCCGAGCTGCCTCAATATAGGTGGTAGCGTCCTTGAGCTTAATGTGGGTATCCTCCCAAGAAGAAGAAGGTTCCGGGGCGGCTGGTACGGCCCGCAGAGGTTCCACGTACTGGGTAGTGGCATACTCATTGAAGGAGCGCACTGGAGGAGGCATGATGGGGGCATCTTCGCGGTGAGAAGACCGATCTCGCTTCTCCTCATATTTTTTGCTTGATTTCTTCTTTTCGGATTTCGAAGTCGGGGTGGGCGTATCATCGCTATATTCTTCCATATAGGGCGATTGAGGCTTTGTATGCTTCTTCTTCTCCTCGGATTCTCGCTTGATATCCTTATCTCGCTGCTTCTCTTTGGCCCTCCTTTCTCGACGAGCTTCTTTGGCTTCTTTGGCCTCCTTGGCCTCCTTCTCGGCCGCACGACGAAAAGCGTCTTCTTTGTCAGACTTCTTTCGGCGCTCGCGATCCTTATCCCTCTCTCTCGCTTCGCGATCCCGCTCGCGTTCTCTTTCATTCTCCCGCTTCGAGCGGCTGTCTACGTAGGTAGTTTCCCGTCTTGATGTACGAGAAGAGCTGGGCTCGAATACCCGAGGACCAAAGGTTACTTCATCGTCAAACGATCGTGGGTAGGTCTTTGACACAGAAGGAGGGACATTGGTAGACGGTTTATAAGACGACGCGCGAGGCTCCGGGGTTCGAATTTCGTATTCGGTATACTTGGAAGATGACCGCGGGGTCGAAGAAATGTTGGTTTTCCGCATCTGCTCTCGCAGATCAGCCAGCCTAATCTGGTCATCATATTTTTGTCGCTCAATCTCGTCGGTCAGCAGCTCATAAGCTTGCTGAACCTTTTGGAATTCTTCCTGCTTCTGCGCCTTGAGTGCGGGATCCTGCACCTTATCAGGGTGGCATTTCAAGACAAGCTTTCGATAGGCCAGGCGAATCTCTGAAACTTGCGCATCTTTTGAAACACTGAGGATTTTGTAAGGATCTGGAATGGACGGGGAGCTCATGATGAAATGGCGAGAATCGTTGACGACAACAGCAATGCTCTGAAGCAAATGAGACTATTTGCAGTCTAATCTTGGTAGCGTGTAGAGCAAGTTTGCATCGAATCTATAGCGATAGTGATTGGGTTCACAGCAAGACTCCTCAGCGTCGGCGCTATAGATGGTTGAAGATGTCCGTCTGAGAGGGGGGGGGGGGGGGGGGGGGGGGGAAGAGTTATAGCCCAGTAATAAGTATTAACTCCGTACCTTTAGTGAAGGCGGAGAATAACAACGAGTCCAGCTGCCCGCAATGGAATGCAAGAGGCCGCTGATTTGAAAATGAATGACAGCTTTCCAACAGTGAAATAATAAATAATAATTTAAAAAAATAAAAATATTCAGAAGGAAAGTGAAAGAAATCAGACGACCTGCGACAGGGTAAAACCGGAGGCGATGATGGACAAGATGCAACGAAGCACACACAAGGCTTGCTTGCAGAAGAACAAGATCTGGTGGGCTCGGTGGTCCCTTTTTGGACTCCTTCGGCTTGGGGAGGGAAAAAAAAAAAAGGATCGCTTGTACCTTGTACCTGAGAGGGAGACCTAAGCCAAAGTGGTGCGGTCACGGGCTTGAAGCGTGCTGCAGGAGTTGATTCGCTATGCGCGGGAAAAATTGGGCCAGGGGTGGAATGGCACGAGCAGTACTGGGTACTTGGGTACTTTAGTACCTGCTTTGTACCTGTTAAGGTACCAAGGTATAAATGCGCCTAGTACTTCGTAGAAAGGAGGGGGGAGCGAGTCAAGAGGCCTTTTTTGGGTGGTTTCGCTGGTGTAATATGCAGCGGACAGGTCTAGTTTAGCAGGATCCGTTCTCCCTTTAGTGCCAGCGACAACGCGAACGCTTGGACAAGTAAAGGCTGGTGGGGTTGAAGCAAGCTTGGCCGGGAGAGCTGGGAGAACTTGTGGCCTGTGGATGGCGAGATGTTGGAACGGGAAACTTGGGGCCGTTGGTGGCCAGCAAGTCGAGAAGGTCTGGTGGCGGCTGCGGATTAAAAAGAAGAAATCTCGGTGCCTCGGTAGGTACTTCGGATAACGTAAGGTAGAAATACCTAGGCAGTAGTAGATAGATGATTGAGGTTTGCAAATTGGTAATGTATCAACTTGTCGTTTCAACTCAACTCCCCTCTGTCTGCGATTTTTGCTATGACTTCCAGGGTCCGGCGGCGTCCTTGGTTTCGGAGAAGGCGAAAGAAGAGCTTAGAGACAAACGGCGGTGGGATTGGCCAAGACTGGTCCTTTGAGCGAATCGGAAGGGCGACGGTGGATGACAGCTCACTCAATTAAGGGAGAATGAGAGTGAATGTGTCAGCCAGACCAGCGAGCGCGTGACAAAGCCAGATGGGCGAATGATGCTGAGTTTAGTTGAGTAAATGAGCTTGTAGACGGATTCTGTATTCTTTTTTCTCTTTTTTTTCTCTCTCAACTGCGATTATAATTGACATAGAAGTGCAGTCAAGAAGAATTTCGTAACTGTAATATACAGAAAGCGAGAGTGCTGTACGGGAGTACTTTGCACTAACTAGTATTAAATACAGTGAGTATTCCCAGGGCACTCGGCGCGGGCAGCAGCAAGAGCTCGGCTTTTACAAGGCGTAGCAGCGCGGTTCAAATCTGTTTTAGACCCAAGGAAAGAAAAAGAGCCTCAGAGTAAAAAGAGAGAGGAAAAAGGGACGCGAGGAGTACCAAGTTATGAGACGCAGTGAGGGGTGAACTGTGTAAATGTGCAGGTATCGGCTGAGGTACCCTCCGAGTAGCCCAAGGCGCGGGGGGGAGGCCTGATAGAAACTTTATAGATCCCGTCGTCTTTCTCTTCTTCAACTGCAAAAAAAAGATACAGAGTGCGATAGCCAGGACAGATGACGATGACGATGCTAATGACGAACGGTAGTTGGCAAGCGAAAAAAAGAAAAAAATATGCAAGTCAATTGCTGGTCCGGCCAAGGCAATGAGAGCAAGGCTGAATGAATTTAATTGGCGCTGGCTGGTGTTTGAGCTCACAAAGTATGGAGATTGATTTCAATGGCGCTGTAAGATGATGACAGATGCTGTCGTGGCCGGCGCAGGCAGAGTCTCGCTGAGTCGCTATAAGAAATGCGCTGGAGTTGGCAACGGCGTTTCAGCTCCAGAGCGCTTACAGTGGATGTCGAATCGTAGATCGATTTCGTCAGGGGGCGAAGATGAAGCGACGAGAAAGAGCCAGCGAAGCAGACAGAGAAAGAAGAAGAAGAATCAAGCAAAGGTGATGATGTACACAAATTATGAAATCCTATATCAACAGTCAAAGTCCACCTCTTGCGATTGACCCGGCGACGGGGAAAACGAGCCAGGCTGTGGGCACTGGCGGTGTAGGTTGAGACGGTAATGAGGGGAGCTAATGACGGCTTGTAAATGTATAAGTACGAGTTATGCGTAAGTCTATCGATGGGGGGGAGCGCAGTTCTTGTGCCTGGTAATTGGATGAGGAAGAAAAGATTCCTTGTTAGTGGAGCTGAGCTGCTTTGGGGTTGTTCTGAATCCCCCCACAGGAGCCTATATCTATTCGATGGAAGAAAAGAGTTGGTGGAAAAGATGGAAGAAAGGAAAAGAAATGAAATAAATAAATAAGTAAATAAATAAAAAAATCAATTGATGAGGAAATAGCGAGAGGGAGCCCAAGAGCAAAGATGGAGAATTTGGGTCCCCGAAATGTTCAAGGTAAGATGACGGGAGCAAAGATGCAACGCTGCAATGATATAATCTCTCCCAAAGGAGACGGGAGATTTGGTCAGATTGCGTGGTGGTGTACAGTAGTTCGTCGACGAGGAGAAAAGAGCTCCTTTGTTCAACTCCAGTTCGGCAGCAATGGAAGGTGTGTGATATATGTAATGTCGGTGCAAGGCATGGGCATAGAATAGCGAGTTTGTTTTCAATGGCTGGACCTCCCACGCGGAGGACGCGATAGTTGGTTGAGCAGCCCGGCCAAAGGACTGGAACCTGCATGGTGGTTATTATAAGTTTAGGATATTCAGCACAGTTTAGACTACACAATAATACGGTATGTAAGGTAGACAAAATACTGCCGAATATGGATAATAATGAGAATACTAATACTAATAATAAGACTACTAATAATAATAATAATAATAAAAATAATAGTACAATCACGATCGCTAGTTGGTGGTGTGTTCCGAATTGAGCGAAAAGCTCGTTGGAAGCAACATCTAACTCTGTACAAAATACTCAGAGCCTACCCATTACAAGTAATCCGCAAGCCAAGCCAAGCTACTACGCCGTCGAGAGCGCATCCATAAGACCAGGCGAACATCAGCAGCTCCTCTGGACCTGTCGCTGCCAGTCACGAGAGGTCGTTCATCGTTCCGGCTCCATCGCTCGTTTCCATATCCTGCCACTCGGCTACCTCCCCTTTGCCTTGGCTCAACGTCATTCGCTATTCAGCAACCACATCGCATGAGTGTTTGTCTGCCCCCGGATGCCCCGATTCTGCTTTGACCTGCGTCCCCTCCTCCAATGGTTTCATCGCGGCTCTGCGCCCTCCAGCCTCTTCATACTCGTAGCTTTCCCTCCCTTCCCCCCCCCTTCTCTCCTTGTACGAAGTAGGTACCAGTAGTGATAGTTTGCCAATTAGAAGCATATGCGAGGCACCGTCTCCAAGATGCGTCTACGGAGTACTTTGGACAGACAGGTACGCCATACATGCAATATGGGCGCGCGTCCCTGACTAGCTTTTACGAGCTTTCAGACCTCTCCGCTGGAGAACAAACAAAAGGCCTCCTCCCTCGTTACCCAGAGCGACCATGTTGCTGATGGCAGCTTTTCAGCGGCTGACTCGCAGAGCTTTTGCGTTTTTGGTCCCTCCTCCCCGCCTGGAGACATGGATTTAATATTAGAACACATACGAGTACATACTTGTACAAGTATTCATCATTGTACTCCGTATGGGGCATACATATCCTCCTTGCTTCATGTTCCCAGGCATGTGAGTATACATGTACTCCGTACATGGGCATGTATGTACGACGCATCGAGGCAATGTAGCCCGCATCACGAGCCGTCATTCATGACCAGCTCCACGGGGTAGGATACTAGTACTACTACTTCCTCTACGACACAGTAGGTATTTCGAGCACGGCATTGGAGCCGTCTACCAAGTGTATATTTGTACAAGATGCTTTGTACCCTGCCCCCGCCATACCAGACAATGGCTCGTGGAAATCTCGATAACTAAGTGGTCAAATCTCCTCTACCAGGGGGCCCCCCTCCCCCCTTGACAACCAGCCATATCTGTCGCATATCGCCGACAGGCAACTTGGCTGCGCTTCTATGGCCTGCCGCCTGCATGAGACCTCGAGATCCAATTCGCTCAGGCACTGCATGACACCATCTGGGGCTCCCTCTTTTTTTTTTCACTATCTACGGAGTAGTAGTACATACTACTTGTAGGCATCGCCAATCACGCAGACGGCGCGCCTCATTCTCCCTGGCCAGCGCTGGCCCCCTCCACCACCTCCCCATTCACCTTTTTTTTTCCCCCCCCCCCCCCTTCCCCTTTTTTTTTTTTTTCTATTTGGAGGTGAAAGTGCCAGCGTGGAGACTCAGTCAGGAGGATGGGGAGGGGGGCAACTAAATGAAAGCCTACAGCTGCGATTGGTTGAAAGAAGTAAATCTAGACAACATAACCACCCACTAGATCCAGGAACAGGTGTCGTCTACTCAGGCGGGCCAGCGAGGCTGTGGGAAACGCCATGAGGGGGAAGGGGGGGGTAACCTTGGTTGCTTGCTTGGGCAAGTTACGCAACGTCCATTGCTGCAGGCTCTACTAGTACAACATGATTGGTCGAGGCTGGTTGGCCTGTCAGATGGGACGGCCATCAGTTTTAGGGGGACGAGAGTGTTTCCAAGAGATTCCATTCGACGACGTTGATTCACCAACCAGGTGACGACGTTGGAACCCGGTCGCCCAGTGAAACCCGCGTGAACGTGGGCGTGGGCGTGGGAAGCCTAAGCCACGCTCTCCTGACTGGACACTTAGAACTGACGACGAGTCGAGCCACCTTGTTGTGGGCTTGGGATTGGGGAGAAAAGGAATTGCATGGGCTCATCCACAATAAGCTTTTCCCCTCCAAGTCCAAAGCCAGCCGCAGAGTAGCCCGTTTCTGTACTCCATAACAAGTAGTAGTCGGTTACTAAGACAAAAAAAATTCCAAAAAATTTGCGCATAGTGATAACGAGGAGAGATTGAGATCACTCAGGGTCTAGACGAAAACTGATAGCGGATTAGCTGGTAAGCAGAAGCGGGCAACGCCAACAGTCGGAAGCTGAACGTGACCTGAAAAGGCACTTGAACCGAAGACGGATGGTTGGGATTCTGGCGCGAGTTTTTCTTTTTCTTTTTTTTTAAAAAAAAAAACCATGACGATAGCAGCAAACGGCACGGGTAACGGTACGGAGCGAGCGGAGCGTTTCCACATGGCTAAGGAGTACCTAGTATTAGTAGTGGTAGATATAAACAATACCTATCGTACTTGGACGGAGCACAGAGTACAAATGCGGATAAGATAGAAGATTACTCGAACGCCCAAGTTGCGAATGATGCTCAATACCCATTATTAGGTCTTCTTCCCATCTCCTCAATACGGTAAAAAGCACGCAACCGTCTGCGTGACGAGGTAAGCGAGGGGCAAAGTCAATGGAAGAAGTCCAGAAGGGCTCCATACTTGGCCATCACAAACGTTTTGAACAGCACCATAAGAGCGGCGGATGATCCACTGGCGGCCGTCTCTTAGTCCGTTAACCCGCACTAAAACTAGAAAACTACATACGAGTACTATCTATAACTAACTACCTTAGTGTTATAGAAAAGCTAAGATAGTACATTTGATGTCTCCCGTACTACTGTGGTGAGCGCTTTTCGTCGTGCTAGGCCGTATGTACTACCTGACTATCACTATCACGGTAGCAAAGACGGGATGAGGGGGGAGCTCATGTGAGGATGATTGTTGAGAATCGCGCGCTTAGCTCTCAAAACTTTGTGCCAGGTGGTGAATTAATATGGGTTCTACAAGTATTTGACCAAGTACGTAAGGGTTGCTCGGTATATTATTGAAAGACACTGAAAGGCTCACATGAGCTAGACCCAACTTTGGTGATGATGGTATCTTGGATAGTACTCGTATGTATTACAAGGGTAGCTTCTTATGGAGAGCTTGAAACTACCGCTACCAAAAGCCACCCTAAAGCTTACACAAGTATGTACAAGTATGTACAAGTATGTACAAAGGAGAGAGAAGGGGGGGGAGGTTTCAACGTCAGACTTTGAGAAAGCTTCAGTAAAACAAAGGTCTTGGTGCCTCCCTCGTATTCATTCCAAAATCATCAGCGTCACCATCATCACACTCACACGTACTACTATACATCCTAATATATCACGTAAAACAGGGACATGGCTAAATGAGCTATTAATGAAGCAAACATCACACACATCACAAATGAATTCTACTTCGATCCGGCTTTCCATCTGACTTTAGGGGGGGGGATCCCTTAACGTCCTGTGACAAGCCACGTGGAGACGAAGACCTTTTGCCACTGTGGATTGAAAGGGAAGCGGGCTTCTCTCTGGTGCAGTACGGAGTACAGTGTCTTTTTTAGCGGGTGAAGAACCATGTGGGTGGGTTGATTAGTGGTAATTTGAAGCCCCAAGAAAAGATAAACAGAGAGAAAGGGAGAGAGAACGAAAAGAAAAAGACGTTAAATTTGTACGAATCCAAGAACAAACAAAAGCCGCTGAGCGTTTGCTGCCGACGTATTATTGGTTGTAGCAGCAATAGAAAGAAATTAAAACTCCCATTTTGACCAAAGACAAGAGCAAAATTCGTGTTTCTCTATCTATCTCTCTCTCTCTCTTTTTTTTTTTATATATATAGCTTAGGTTGGGAAAACGTACGTAGTTAGTTCTAATGGCTCTAAATGGAGTTATTGTTGTTCAGCTGAAGTAACATCGTTTGAACTGCATCACACGTGCCAGGTTTCATCATTGATATTTAAAACCCGTTCGCTACATCTTAATAGAGAGATGACTTTGTACTATTTAAGCATTCACATTGTAAATTGTAAATAAGCCCCGGACTTGGCCGGTAGATTCTACTAAGATGGAGGGCTTCTTGTATTATCACTACTACTGCCTCTAGGGTAAAAGAAATCTAGTCACGATCCTAATTGTCCAATACTAATAATGACGATAATCATTGTGAACTCACTCGTGATAATACCAAATCAACTCAGCCACCCTTTCCCCCTTGCATCTGTAAATATATATTTTCAATTTTATTTATTTTCCCCTTTTAGATATCTTCTCCGATCATTTTTTTCGCTCGCCATCTTTGACGGAGTACTCGTAGTGCATAATAATTTTTTTTTCTTCTCCTCTATTCTCAATATAAACTACTAACTCAAGTAAGCTCCAACGAACCATTCAAGTAAGACTGCAGTGCTACATATTCGCTATAGGCGCGCCAAACGCGGACAGATACTACAAATGGCCAAAAATCTCGAACCTTGTAGCTTTTTTTTTTTTCTCGAAATCCACCAACAGCCGACTCCATTTGTGCTCTTCTTTATTTAATTATTATTTTATTATTATTATTTATTTTTTTCTAATTTTTTTTTTCCCCCCTTCTCATTCTTGACGAGTCTGATAGGACGGATATGTGCAGAATCAGTGCTACCTTCTACTAACTGCAAGCTATCAAAATTCTACCATTCCACACTTGCATATACAGACAGACACATACCATACATACTTACCTGTACATGCAAGATTTTGGCTCCTTTCAAAGATTCTCGTCTCTTCTTCACCCCTTGCTTAAAAGAAAGAAAGATAAAAAGAGAATGCCCAATCGTTTTCCTTTGCGAAAACCCCTCCCCCCCCTCTCTCCCCCGCGAGTTTAGAAACCCGTGGCGGTGAGCACATACATTTGTCCACGAGAGAAGAGAGGACAAGACAACGCATCCCCACACACACACACACACACTTACAAATGTGGCTTTTCTATTGGGGTGCTTCCCTGGGCAACCAAAGAATGAGCCACTCACGTCTCTTTTGTCTTTTTTTTTCTTTCTAATTTTCTTCTAATTTTCTTTGCTTTTGGGAACATTAGGTTATCTCATTCGTTAAATATATATATATTTATATACGGAGTATATATTATGGATCCTTCTCCTTACAAATTTCTTTCCTCTTGTTGATCGTTCCACCTCCTCGGAAGCATCCCACCTACGTACTAATACAAAAGGTACCTTACTTTAGCATGGAGTGCATACTACCTAATAGGTATCTCACATACCTTGGCTGCATATGTAAAGTTGCAAAGCAACCTGGAATAATGAAGCCACTCCAACAAATCAGCCAATCCAATCCAATCCAATCCAATCCAATCCAATCCAATCCAATCCAATCCAATCCAATCCAACATGATTTCTAGACGTTGGAAAATCCCCCCCCCTTCTCTCTCAAAAGAGGCGGCGCCACCCAGGCGCAAATATTCCTTCTCTGCCCCTAATCGGGGAACAGGAAAAACTCAAGCAAGCCCACCCCAGCTTTTTATCTAGGTATCTATCTGCCTTGTGGCCCTGTTTGTATATACCTACAAGTACTCTGTTGCTGTAGATAAACAGGTAAGATGAGTAAGGAATAAGAAGTTCGTACTACTCCTCCGTACATAACTTGTAAGGGTAACGCATATATCTGTTCCGATGATCGGAAACTATGGGGGAGAGGGGCTTACAGGATGGGAGGGGGCAGCATCTTGCATGTTTACATTTATATTCTGAACTTTCTTTTCCCATGCCTTTGACCCTTGGAAAACTGTTGTTTCACCGTGTAATTCGTCCGCATAATCAAGTACATCATATTTGGAGTGCATACAAGTAGGCCAGAAACCGGACCCCTGATCTATCTCTCTCTCTCTCCCCTCCCTTAGCTGTTGCTAGTGTGTATGCATAATGCGTTTGATAGCCATCACGACTTGACGCATGGGGGGTTGTCGTGAAGGGAGGGGGGGATAATGCGTTGGCCACGACTTAGTCCTCGCAGATGTGTTGGCCAATTCCTTATCATCAAAAAAGCTTGAGGTTGCTTTAGCTTCATCTGCCGAAGTCTAGATTTGCTATCTATCACGAGCTGCCGTCCATCGTCATGCTATTTGAATGGATTTCCCCTGGCAGGGCTGCTTTGATTGTCTAGCTCTGCTTCGTTGGGTATCAATACAAGTAGGTTTAGGTTCTCTACCTACTGTAGGTATTGAGTACCTAATACTCTATTTCTAAAAGCGCTCCTGAAGCTACAATTATTACTAGGTCTACCAGTTACCCTATGTTGTTGTATGTATGTATATGTATGTATGTATGTATGTATGTATGTAATCTGCCTTGGGATTTAATCCATCTTGATGAGTCTCTCGAGCATAAGCTCCTTACGCTTTCCTTTCTTTCATGTTTCTCGTTCTTGTTTCAAATCTGTTTACTCTTTCATTCTTTCAAGCCTCCTCGTCGTCTTGCCACACTGGCAAGTACAAGTCCACTACAATGGGCTTGCTGAGCTGCTTCCCGTCGGTGTGAGGATAACTACCCTTCATGATCGCCGCGTTGACGACACACGTCTCCTTTCTACCGGCTCTACCTTCCAACGCCTCATAATCATATTCATCAGACTCCGGATTACCTCCATAGCCCACCATACCAGCATGGCTGCTGCCGTTGCCGCTGCCGGTACTATCGCCTTTTTGGGCGGCGACGCTAGAGCCCAGGTAGCCGCGCTGTGATGATAAATCTAGAGGGTCACCCCCGGCCGCAGATGTCGTGGTAGCCGTTTGTTGGTCATCGGCATAGCTAGGCCGGCCCGGGTGCGAGCCATCGTTTGCGAGTGCTGGCATCTTGCCTGCTTTGCCAGTGAGATCAACCAAGCTCAGCTTGTTATTATCCATTCCTGGATCCTCCCAGCCGATGGCGACCCTTTCTGCGTAGGGCGTGTCGTTGTTCCTTAAATCCCAGAGCACTCGCTCCGCGCCTCGTCCGTCGTGAATATGACCACAGACAGCTAGCTTGGGCCTTACTCTCCAGAGCGCCTGTCGCAGGGCCTCGCAGCCAGCAGGTCGCAGTCCATCCGGCGTATCGCGGTGTGTACGTGGCGGAGTATGCGTAACTACGATGTCGGTCTCGAGCGGGATAAGTTCCCATAATGAAGTGAGATCCACGCTACTGTCCTCCTCGTGGCTTTTCGGAGCTTCGTAGTAGAAAGCCCACAGTCCACAACGAGGAGAGTAAGGTGAGCCAAAGACGGTAAACTCTGTATGTGGCCCCGTGGGTGACTTTAGACGAATGGTTGTTGAGTCGTGGCAAAGGTAAGTGATGGATGACGACGAATTTAACAAGTTAACACATTCTGCTGAATTTTGCTTGTTCTTATTGTGAAACGAGTCGCCATGATGGAAATAAAAGTCTTCATCCAGTGTGATATCGTGATTACCTAGATGGTTCAAAAAACTCATCAACATTGGATCTCACTATAATCACTTGGGGGCTAAAAAAAAAAAAAAAAAAAAAAAAAAAAAAAAAGTTTCCTTACCGGCCACAACGATCTTGGCTTCAAAGTCGGCCTCTTCAAGCCACTTGACTGTTCTAGAGAGCTTCACCGTTGTCACAGCCGACTGGTTAGCCATCACACAGAAGCATGACGTCAAAGGCGTTGAAACTACAGCCTGGGTAGGCATCCAATCGCGAAAGGCAGCAGGCTTACCTCTGAAAAGCTCCCCTGGTTCGTGAGATCTCCAGCGTGGATCAAGATGTCGCCGGCCGGAAGTTTGACTGTGCAGTTGTGAGTGTCTGAGATGCAGACAATCCTGGTCTTTCTCAACTTTGAAGTCGCCATGAGGAATGAATGAACTGGGGTCTTTTGAGGTAGTGCTCAGAGAAAGATACGAGAAACTACAGTCCCAAAGTGGATGTGAAGAGATGATTTTATAATCTCCCAGCGAACTTGAACATTCATGCTAAAGGGAAATAGCATTGACACCGTCTTGGTAGCAGTTCAAAAGGTTGTTGACTTCGGGCACTTACTTTCCAACTTGGTACCACAGCATACAAGCCATGGTATCTGATTGGCTGCCGAATAGTGCCAAGTGTATCACAAGTGTTGCCCCATCTACACCGATTGTCATATTTAGCCCATTATGGCATTTGTTTGCTCTGCGGCAGCGAGATGTCATTTAAGAGTTCAGCCCATTGAGCCGCCGACTCCCGTCTCCCGTCTCCCAACCCCCCAGCCCTGTCCAAAAATAGGGCTCGGAAAATGAATATCTGCAGGTGATGAAGTCATCGTCCAACGTGTATTACTTTCAGTAAGTAGCCCTCTTCTAATTTCTCGCGTACGCAGTCCGTACTCGGTAAGGTAACTAATAGATTTCTCCTCATCATTTCGAACCACTTTCATCCTAGGGAAAAGGTAGTAGGTAGATATCGAGAAGAGCGCATGAATATGATGGATTAGGTTGATTTAGTCTTAAAGTCAATGTAACTGAGTGATTGACATCATGAGACCAGACCTCTGATTCAAAATTCAAAATCACTCCACACATTCAGAGAATATTCCAAAGATTGAAATCCTCGGTCAAAGTGAATCAGCCACGTTTTTCTTCTGCACGTCGATCACGCGGTTTTCAGCTTTCCTGATTGCCATCGTCCGTGGGCTCCCCATGTGCTGCCGCGAAGCATCCGTCTTCCCCGTTCACCGTGTGTCCGTTTTTCATGTTTCTTCTCCACTGCAGCTGAATGAATAGCTTCGGAGCAAATCAGCCCTCAAGGCTAACAGCATTGAATAATTGGACAATATCGTGCCTTTGGGCTGGGCTGAACCTTGTCAGCTGGTCGCTTGGCGGTATGGCTTTTACGGTGGCCACAGCCATCTTGCCATCTATTGAGCACAACTGACGTAGGTGACGCACGTCCGTGGGTATCTGATGTTGTACAAGAATCGTATGAATGTATCACGTAATTCAAGCTTTCTTGCATTAAAGTCAACTTTGTCATAGTTAGATAATTGGGTAGGTAATTGTGGATAGAAGAGCGGTGATGAAGGTTTTGGTCTGTAAGTAGTTGATGACGCCAAAAGACAGCGTGTAAGTTGTGAAGCAGGGCATCCAACGCTTACTCTACGCATCAGCAGTTAGTTAGCTGTATTATACATTTGATATACAATATTTTCTTTCGGGGTTTTTTTTATTTTTATTTTTTTATTTTTTTGAAAACAAACCTGATGACTGGATTTGTTTGCTATAGCCTTCTTGCTTGCTGCTTTTCGACGAATGAGATATATAGAGAGAATAATGCACAGAAGAGAAGCCAGGAGAAGCAAGAAGAAGCAGAGAATATCGTTGTCGCTTTTCTTTGTAGTAATATTGTTTTCGAATATTTCCCCCTTTTCCCTTACCCTTTCTTTGCTGTCTCGTCATGCATTGAGTATGTGATTCTCTGTATTTACGAGTGTTTTGTGAATGAACATTTTCAATGATCAAAAATTCGTACGTGGTACTCTGTAAATTGATGATGATGCTCATCGTCAGTCATCTGGTGGGAACAGGACGGAAAGCTGCACGAACCTCATCATGGACTGTGCCCCTTTCTGCTCACCTCATTTGTGAGCTGTCTTTGATTTCGTAATATCTAATACTACTACGGAGTACTAGGTACTTGTACTACCTTTGTAGACCTAAGAAACTGTACTCCGTAGTACTACTCGTACTAACAAAGTAGCTGTATCGCGGAATACGGAGAACCTTGGTACTTGCTTCGAAGGTACAAGGTATCACTACTATCTACCTACCTAGTAGGTACCAAGCCTGGTGCGGGTGACAATGGCAATGGGGCTCTGGCTGACCTGCACATATAATATAGCAATCATTGGTACTCCGTATCATGCAAGTATTGGTCGAAAGAATTACCTATTATATTTATCTTTATTTCATCTTATTTCGGTACCCTTGTAATTTTTGGGCGCATCACTGAGAAAACTTTTCATGCCATTGAGATATGATTGGAGTTTCGAGAAGCAGGTGATATTAACTTATATCGGTAATCTTGGGTATGACTTGTAAAGGATGGAGGTTATATTGCTACATTATGCTGCAATATGCGGAGTACAATATAAGTACTTTACCTAATGTAACGAGCTCAACAAGGGTCTGCGCCTTCTAAAATTCGTACTCCATAGGTGATACCTACTAGACATGTAGGTACTAATATATGCCCTGTAGTACTGGAAACAGGGCCTGCACGTACAAGCAAGGTACCTGAGGTAGCACAGATGACTTGCGGGTTAAGGCATGAACGAAGCGGAGAGTGGCAGGGCTGAGGGAAAGAAGGAAAAAGAAGAAAAAGAAGAAGAAAAGAAAAAGAATTTAAAACAGTCAGCACTGCAGAAATTTCTGCATCAACAGCAATAGGTAACCTTGAGAGTTCCACTCGTTGATGAATACATCCATGTCGTGGAAATAACCCGAAAGGCCTTGGTGTCTTAAGAGCCTAGGTCCTGGTTAATTAGCAGGTGGGCCAGGGGACTTGAGAGAGCCCGCCAAATGGCTACTTGTAGATGTACCTGGTAGGAATGTAGCGGGCGGCATTGCCGGGCTTTGGAAGAGGAGAAGAAGAAGAGGAAGAAGAGGAAGAAGAAAAACATGAAGCACTCAATCAATACATGTAGGAAGAACAGCCGTTAACAGTATCATCAGTTACTTTTAGTATTTGTACTCACCTAGGTAAGGTACCTCTTTTCACTCCTGATGCATTTGAGCTTGCAGTGAGC
>JACBYL010000676.1:0-24431 GCA_015266385.1 Trichoderma oligosporum | reverse complement strand
CGGGACGGCTAGCCGCTGAAGCAACTTCTTTTCGCGGAATACTCTTCGTATTGTCAGTGCGCGGTAGGCTCTTGATGCTCGAATCAATTGAAGCACGAGCCTCGCTATCGTCCTGCGCCTTGGAGTCGTAAGATGTTCGTGATCCAGGAATGTTGTCAATTGGTTTTCGTGGTTCAGACTGCGAGATGCTGTCCTTCCGCGGAGTATTAGTACCAGTCCGATTAGGAGTACTCTCTTGCTGAGGGATGGACTGTGAGCTATCGCTTCGCGACTCGGTAGGCCTTCTTCTCTTCGGGGCCTCTTGAAGTTTGATCTCGTCGGTGGGCGAGGACGCTTTAGCCTGATTCTGGCCCTGTTCTGATTTGGGAGCAGAGCGAGGAGATTTCGCCTGTGAAGCTTCAGGATCCGACGGTTGGCGGGCTGCAGCGGCCGCAGCGGCTCCTAGGAAGGCGATATGGGTAGCAGAAGAATGAGAATCGACTCGCTTGTCAGACATAGTCGGTCGGGGAGCACTGATGTGGTCCTTCTTCTTGCCAGCTTCGCCAGCACTCTCTGAGTTCGATTTTTGCACGCCATTTGGTGGCGTCGGGGTTGTATCGAGGGCCACAGATATTAAGAAGCCATCTGCACTGTCGCCGTTGTTGGAAGTAATGGTCGAAGTACGGTTTCTGCGATATGTGGTGGAGGGAAGGCTGGCACCATCTGCCTTGGTTGCTTCGGCTGTACGTTCCGGAGAGCGTGAGGTCTTTGGGCCACCCCTAGATGCCGATTCATTATGCCTATGAGCAGTACGAGGCCGGGGAGGGGGAGACAACTCCGTGGGGCCATCATCGTCAGGGTCGACGCGGTCGTTGGAGAAGGCATTGGGAGGAATGGCATTGGGAGGGAGCGCCGGAAGAGATTTTTCTGTTATCATTGGTGACTGCTCTTTCTCCCGTGCTTTGGCTGCTGCTGCCGCCTTGGATTTTTTTCTGCGCCTAGCCATTAAGGTCTCATAGCAGTCCATGCAAAAGATACCCTGCGAGGTCCTCGCATAGCGTAAATTTTCGATCTTACGCTTACAGTTTCTGCAGCGGAAACACGTTGCGCAGAAGGCTTGTTCGCCTGTCAGGATGGCCAAGTCCTCAATCTTGTTGCCACAGGCGGTGCAGCTGTACGTGCAGTTGTTGCAGATGAGGGAGCCATCGCCAAGTAGGAGAAGATTGGCATCGGAATCGAGGAGGGATCCGCAAGAGGTGCAGCGAAAGCAGTCGAGATGCCACCGGTTGCCAGCTGGCGAGGCATTATGTTAGCACACATACACATACACACACACACACACAATAGAAGAGATTGATGAAGCAGTTAGTCCAAGGTGAGGAATATGTGGCGGTCAAGAGCGACAAGCCATTCGCCCATAGACTGCTGCCGATAACTAGCAACATGGGAATATGGTAAATGTATAATTAACAAATCAGCACACTTACCCAACTCAAAGGCTTTTCCCTCTTCAAGAATCTAAGGTGTTGTATTGCCGTTAGCCTGACCGTAGTCAAGGGGCATGTCATACAATGCGGGATGATAGTACAAACCTCACCACAACCCTTACAGGGGAACGCATCATCTGCCTCCATGGGCGTTTCCAAATACTCGTCCACTATAGTGGCAGACATGATGGGCTGGAGATGAGATAGAAAGGGCCAGGAAGGGAGAGAATGTAGCCCAAAGAATATAGTTAAGCCGTAGATATGTGTGCGGCTCTGCAGGCGGTGCGTTATCCGGTGTCTCTCGTCAGCAAAACGTGGAGGGCTTGGTTCGGTGGGTGAGGGTCGACAGGTTTGACAGCTACGGGCTGAGTAATGCAGTCATCGATGGCGATGCAAAGGAAGTAAAACGTTCCGGTCGTTTATTTCGTCTTTGGGTGGTCAGAGAAAGCTTGAGCAGCGAGAAAAAGGCGGTTTCCGTCGTGGATATGAAGCAACGAAAGCAACTTGTTGGTGAGGTCGGGCGATGTTGCGGACGGCTGGGGCCGGGCTACACAGAAGCAATGCAATGTCGTCGACTCTAAGACAAGGGGACCACAGTTGGAGCGCCACGCTGAGATTGAGGCTGCGGAACAGCGATCGTCGAGGCTCCGGCGGATGACCAGCTGTTGAGTAGATAAAAAGCAAAGAAGAAAGAAGTAGAAGAAGAAAAGAGGGAACTAGATGGAGCGTAGGAGGCAAGGCGGAGGAGAGCGAAATGTTCGCCGGGGGGGTTTCCAGCAATAGGATGCAACGGGGAGGGGGATGCGCTGGCCGCACCTGTAGAAGCAGGTACCAGGGACTCCCACCCCATGGTCCCCTAAAACAGGTACAATAAGTACATTGTCCAGAAGCAATGACAGTACGGGGGTTACAAGTTTGCGCCATTACATGTTAAGGTCAGAAGTACCTAAAATTAGATGGTGCAGATTAAAGACAAAATGCTCTTTAGCATCTCATTAGCGTCAAGCCACATAATTCGAGCTTGCGCGTGAGGATGATGTGGGATGAACATATTAGGAGAGTGAGATTAAGAATGAGAGCGAGATAATAAGAATCAGTTCGAAAATTAATTGCCTAGTACTCAACTTACAATTTTTTCTTTCTTTTTCTCTTAAGTCATATTCATGATGATGCAAAGAATCAAAACAGTGTCTGGAATGGCATAATAGCAAGCATTCGTACTAATGGGTATACTCCGTACCTGTACCAAGTACTTTTTTAAGCTGAAATCCTAAAAGGTACATGACTTGATATCTAACGTCTGCATGTTGGTGGTCCCCGTGTCCACCAAGACTCTACCGCTTTGATATTGTACGAGTACTCTCACTCTCACTGGTCCCTACCATGCATCATCAGCTAAAGTCTAGTAAGTACGGAATAGATAGGAGGTTTATTACTTGATTTATTACTTGTATTGGTAGTAATATATTGTACTCCGTACTCTTTTCTTTTGTACTTCCCACAAGTCATGGAGTACCAGCACACGAACCACTGTGGGACTTACCCAGGAGACGTGGCGCAGCTGTCCAACTGTAAAGGTCAAGGCAAGGTCAGGGGCTGTTTGTTTAGAACAAGACAAAAATGCTCACAAGGAGGGAGGCAGGCAACTTGCTTTACTCCCTTTTTCTTTGCCTTTCCTTTCCTTTCCTTTTCTTTCCCTTCTTCTATTTTCCAAGCCACACAGAAGTCGAGATGCAGCTGATTTAAGGAACATGAACTTTTTGAACATGTGCAGTACTGGTGCTACTTGTAAGAGGGGGGATCATCTCATCAAATCAGAGCGGCGATGTTTGTTAGTTGGCACCCAGACTATCACGAAGTACGGAGTACCTAGGACGAAGTACTCTTCCCTTAAAATGAAAGGCCTCTGGGAGCTCACCTTGGAGCCGCTTAACCGCCGCCAAACATTCTTTTGGCGGTCACCAAGCCACAGTTGGCATCTGAGCTTTAGCGGGTGTAGCGGCCAGTCTTGGCAATGTCTAAGGGATCTACCGCCTGTCTATAACTGCCTAGCACAGCTACAAGTAAGTACCTACCATAAACTCCGAAATACATGGTTACTTCTCTTCATTTGTGCTGAAACCATCTACTATGTACTTAGTATTACTAACAGGTACTAGGTATTGCAAAGCCATTAGTTGTGTCATCCGCCACAGCGAGGCCAGATTAATCTTGTTCTATTCAGCTGACGGAGTCATGGTAATACAAGGTAATTAGTATTACCTTACTTAGTATAAGGGTACAGACAGTGTATGGAGTACAGAGTTCTTGTACATGTAGGTATATATCGACAACATCTGCAGCGGAACAGCCGTTGACACCACCGCGCCTGCAAGCGACACGCAGGGAACGTAGCACGAAGATTCAAATCACCACGCCACCAATCATATAGACATCATATATCATATACTACAACTATGTAGCTCAACGAGGACTGGAGACAATCCGTGCCATTTCATCAACCAAGGGGGCCAAACACGCCGAAACCCTCGAAAATTTGCCTCTTTATTTGTCTACCTTAAATAAGGTACCAAAACTCGTACGGAGTATTCTATACAAGTACCGCTTTGATACCAAGACTAAACAAGACCAGGGGATCCCACCGCCAAAACGACCCGTAGAGATGGCATGGCTCGATGATTCCACACCACACATGACTCCAGAGTACTACATACGAGTACTCTGTACAAGTACGCCTTTTGCTTCTGGACTCGGACTGTATTAACATTGATAATCTAAATGTTTCATCTTCGTAACGGTCTTGCATTTCAAACCTCTCCCCCCCTTTTTTTTTATCCTCTCTCAATTTTCTGATTTTGTTTGACAACGCCACATATTGAAAATTCGGCGCCAGGAACAGCATTCCATTTTCCCGGTAACGAAGTACTACTACTCCATAAGGTTACCAAAACTTTTAGATTTCTTAGTCAGCATATCACTTCCCGCTCCGTTTCACAGCATGACTTGATCCCCTCTCTTTCAATTAGGGCGCTGTTTCACTTTGATTGGAGCTCCTAGTACGAAATAGGATATGATGATTTATTTACCTGTACAGTATGAATTCCCAAGATACGAGGTCTTTAATCCTTTAATAGCACTACTACTCCGTAATGAACGCCTACTAGTTCTTTCACATAAAGATAACACTCATTATTTATTTTACCTACCAACAGTTAAACATGTTAGTGCACTCCATATATCATCCGGCGGAGATGATGTGCCTTTTCATCTCATTTATCACAAGTCAAGGAGCCCTCAAATCCTTCTCTTTCTTTTGATTTTGACTTTGATCGATTCATCACCCCATTTGCTCGTCAGCATGTTTACTCGTAAGTGTTAAGTTACCACAGCTGTGATTTTTCCAAAGACGGTAAAACCTCTCCATCATGTTTATAAATAATATCTCGTCGCCTTTTAATTTTTAGCCGTCTACAATTTCCAGCCGCACATCGGTGCGCCTCATGTAAATGGTCAACCCCATCAATTGGCCGCGAACTTCCCGATTTATACCTTGTCGCAGCCTGCATCCATCAGAACCTTGTTAAGTCTGCATCCAACACCTCATACGTTTACTACTACCAACGTGCTTGGCAGTAGCACAATGAATAATAGTACCATCTTCAGCGATTAGCCGTTGTATCACAGCGTTTCTGTCAAGTCTTCAATACTACCTACCTACTTGACATTGATATCGCCCATCACTGTCTCAGTTTCCTCCAGTCACAGCAGCTACACAATAATAACTAGCTTCAGCAAACTCCGACCCTTGTCGACGTCGTCGATCTGCCGCCTGAGCCCTGTTGTTAGTCGAGCTGCTCTTATTGATATATATGTACGAAGTACCACCATCTGCTTTTGGCAACTGTGTCTTTCTCACTCTATCCAGTGTTTTTATTGAAGCAGACAATGGGAGGAGTATTCGTGTCCATTAAAACGCCTAAGACAATTTTTTAATTTTCTTTAACAGTCAAAGGTCTTGTCCCATAGCTCCTCAAGAGCCAGTTAATATATTGTTTGGTGAACGCGACAATACATGTGCCCTTTAATACATTAAAATCCATCATTAGGTTAGTCTAATCGCAAATTTGATATGGCTAGGTGTCGTAAAATGAATAATATCAGCATGCAAACTTTCAGTCCCTCCTTATCTTGGCTTATTTCTCAGCAACAAGCCTCTTGACCTTTTCCAACAACAAATTGCTCTCTCTCCCCAGCTTTTTCTTGCCATCCTTGTCCCTCGTCTTGGCCATGGCCCTCTTGAATCTCTCCCGCTCAGCCTGTTTCTGCGCGCGCTCTTCCATCCGCCGCTCGTACTCTTTCCTCCTTGCCTCAGCCTGTTCACGTTGCTCCGCAGCTTTTTGCAGCTGCTTATCGTAATACCCAGGGCGCCTGGTTCTCCGACGCTGGCCATCGCTGGGACCAGTCGTCTTCTCAGGGTCAAGCCCGATTTGCGCCATGTCTTCATCTTTCATCATGAGCTGCCTAGTGGGGTGAATCTTCTCTTTTTCTTCCTCTTCATCATATCCCACCGGCTGCTTCACTTCACCATCGTCATGAAGGCCGGGTTGAGCCGCACTCTCATCCGCAGCCTTTTCAGCTGCCTTAATCTTTGCATATTGCTTTTTGACTTTGGCTTTGTGAATTAAATCACGTTTTATTTTGGTTACTAGGATGACATGTGAGTTTAATTGCTTTTTTTGCTTTTTGCATAAGCTTGAGATGAGCGTGGGCCATGAAGGGGGGGATATATTATGTGAGGCGTGAAGAAAATTTTCTGAGGGATGTGCTACCTTTGCGACGCCATGGCCCGTCTGGCAAATTCTCAGGACCGACTCTGAATCCATGTTTTTTCTTAGTGGCCTCAGGAGCCGTGTCAACGCCTGACTGTGTCCTTTTAGAGGTCATGTAGGCTCTTCAAGGTGAATCGTTTTTCGTATATAATGTTTTCCTTTTATTAATGCTTTACTCTCAAAAAAGTAAAAACGAGGGCCAAAGGCCCCATGCAGGTGAGACGAGGTGAGCAAAAGCCGCTAATCCCTTTTGCGACGAAATAATGGAGTGATATGGCCACCAGATTGAAAGGGCCCTCACAGGTAAGCACTGAAAGACAAGCCGGAGCAGCGCGCTACTGGGCGGCATATAGCGCACATGGCCCGCTGGAATGTCTCCAGACCTGCCTATGACGCTGGGAAAACTCCACTATGTGCGCTATCCACTCCCTGTACTTCGTAAGAATAGTGTGCGCTATCGGCATGTTACGGCTGAGGTCTGGGTCTCAATCGCTTTGTTTTGGGCTCCGACGTAATGTTTGCGTGATTCACCGCCCTCATTCATTGCCCGGCAGTAATAGGTATGTGGTAGTATTTGATGCATCCTCTTGTACTCTATACCACTCCGTACTCTTTTCTTTTTTTGGACAACAAAAGCAACGTGAATTTTATTCATCTTAACTTCTTCCCCTCTTTCTCGTCTACTTGCAGCAGCCCTTGCAACAAACGTACAGAACCGAAACATCCCCCGTAACTTTGGAATTCGGCCGCTTCCAAGAGTGTCCCGGCTTGGATGATTCCCCAGACCCTCTTCCTTGCCAATAGATCGGCTCCGATGGTGACGTTTTCGGCCGTGGCTGCGTCTATTACCTCGGCGGCAGAAACTTTCATATATATATCCTTTTTCTCATGATCTGGGCATTTGGAGCTGTTTTGGAGCTGCAGCGGAGTATCATTTTATAAAATCTTCCGCAAATGCCCATCTTCCAAGACGACATCGATCATGTATCGCCGGCCTCCAGCCCTTCCGGGTCTATCGGTATTGAACCGTCAACATCGAGAACTCGCCGCTTCTCCGAAGAGAGTCTACCAACCGAGCTATGCGAAGGACCAGTTCCAGATAGCCCCATGCGCCCATCGACATCGAAGAGTGACGAGGAGGCTAGGACATCAGACAGAGCCGAGCTGATACAGAGGTTGAAACGAGGGGAGAGCCCAACCTGGATACCCGGCCGAAATGTAAGTCTAGGGACTTTCTCTCATGGATATTCCATTTTCTTTAGCTCACTAAGCCTCGCCAGCTTGAATCAATTCTCCAACACGACAGCTCTCGCAATTCCCAAGAACAAACCAGAGCCTCTCCCGAATCGCCGAATCTCCTTCCGCCAGCACAAATCACTCCAGAAAAAAACAGGATATCAGACCCAGCCGATGAGAGACTGCGTGATGGGCTTAGCATTGAACGGCCAAGGTCAGCCTTTCACTCCGGTGACTTCACAAGTGACGACACCGCATCGGAGAGTGAACAACACAATAGTTTGGGGAAAGGAAGTCGTGAAGAACGAATGCCCCCGGAGCATACTTGGTTTGCGACATCGCCGCCGAGAGACTTTACGCCGTTTGCATATGGGAGAAAGTCACAGTTGGTAGAAAATACGGACGATGGTTTCAGATCTGGCACCTCGCCGTTGTCGACATCACTGTCTAGTTTCGTATACCAGCCACCGACTAGCCCTCTTGCACAATCTGAGACAAATGAAGAGGTCGATTTTTCTAGTCCACTTGAACATTCTTCCAACAGATTTGCTGCTTTTGCGAGGCGGCATACTCTCAACTCCAGCCATTCTTCGCCCTTCCTCTCGCCATCTGCCTCAAGATCCCGGTTACAATCTCGGCTATCATCGCGGCGAGAGGGTGCATTGCCATATCAGGCACACCAGCCCCGCCGCTCTTTGACTTCTGTTCCCAGTTTTGCTCATCACCATGGCCTTTCGCCCCAACCCCAAACGCCAGCCTTCTTGCGCTCGCGACGACAGTCCTTTGGTTCAGATACCTCGCCGATCCAGCATGCCTCCATGGTAGGTTCATACGAAGAAAGTATTCTACGTGGCCGCATGTCGACAACTCCATCAAAACCGTTTGAGTTTCTCGCCCAGATTGGCGTCTTGGGGAAGGGCAACTGCAAATCTAGCCTTCGATGCCCGCCACATGTGACGCTCCCTTTTCCAGCTGTTTACTACAGCTATGGTAACACTCCGCATGGGAGGTCACCACTTGACGATGGCCCAAGCCCATACGTTGGCCAGGTTGATTTGGAGAATGGACTCTCGAACCCTGAAGAGGAGTCAAGGTCCCGAAGAAAAGCCCAAAGTCGCTACAGCGACCGAAATCAAGCCGGCAGCGAAACGGCCGGGTTAGCAAATGGTCAAGATGCGGACACGGAACGAGAACGACGCAAGACGTCGAGGTCGAAGCGGTTATCAGGGTCTTCGAGAGCACCTCCTGGGGGAAGTTATAGAATTCCTGAAACCGGACAAGTTCAGATCATTATCAAGAATCAAAACAAAACAGCCGTTAAACTCTTTCTAATACCCTATGACCTGACTGGCATGATGCCAGGAACCAAAACATTTATACGCCAGCGCAGTTATTCCGCAGGCCCCATAATCGATAATATACCAAATATGTCCCAAGCGAATATGGATCGCCCCATACTCAGGTATCTCATTCACTTGCATATTTGCTCTCCTTCAAAAGGACGATTCTATCTGTACAAGAGTATTCGCATCGTCTTTGCCAACCGGGTCCCGGATGGGAAAGAGAAGCTTCGTAACGAAACAACGTGGCCCGAACCGCGGTTCTCTCCTTATAAGCCTATCCGGGTGATGAATCCTCCACTTTCGACTCCTAGCGGACCGGGGCCTATGTTAACAAGCGAGAAGGCTTCACGGCGACTTAGCCTGAGCATCTTCAAAGATAGTAATATGCCAACTTTTGATAAGATGGACGGCATTGCATTTCCTGACCATATGCGCATCACAGCTCCGCCACACAGCTTTGGTCGCGGTGGCAGTGTTGCCCCTGTGTTGGAACCCATCCCACTACGTCTTCCGCAGATAAATGCCACAGACACCGACAAGAATAAGAACTCGTCTAGCACCGTTGCAGAATTAGGCTCACTAGACGGTTCTATTTCCCAGGCCAATGGTTGCCCTTTTACTAAGGATTCAGGGGGCGTCAGTACCCAAGACCCAGTACAATATGAGAAGCTTAACAAAGGCGACGTCGGTTACGGAGGGAACGCCTTTTGCCCTTTGGCTACCAGCGGATCTCCAGGTAATGCTCCTGAAGGACTGCTCTCTCAGCGCTTGCGTGGCCTGGGTGTCAAGCCTCAGGAGACTACTGAGCAGATGGAGTAATGAAATCTATCCACCATTATGCGCTGCGCATATCTGAGCATCGTTTTACCGTCAATGTATTCTCATGTATTCTCATGTATTCTCATTGTATTCCTTTCCTTTACCTTTTTATTCATTTCTTGTTCGTTATTACATACCCAACCACTCATCTTTGGCGCTATTGGAAAATCTAGAACACGTAGGGCTTTAATTATCTTCAAAAGCTCTTCTTTATTGGATATTTTAGCATAGATTAGGAATTTTGGAGTGTCTATCGGCATCGTTTCTTTTTCTTTTTCTTTTTTTTTCTATATGTTTACTCTATATGCCGTTCAATAACTACCTAGTTGTTGATACGATGCTGTCCGCTTTCCATCTCAATGTAGAAGGACCTTTGAATTTAGTTAATAACCGTTTATGGAATTAATAGTCAGATATTCAACCAAATTTAACTCACTCAATTCAACTACCTCAGTATTCCCGAAAAATTTCATGCCTTATACTAAGTAGAAAAAGAGGTTGACGACTGATGCTTGTAATAAAGAACAGCTATATCAAATAAAATTATATCTCTACGTGTACATTCTAAGCATTAGACCGCAGTTTTCATTACCGTACAGCATCCTCGATCTTGGTCGAATGATAAATTGCAAATGAATTCATATCAATTAATCAACCACCTGGTAAAATACTCGGATTGTTTTCCGTCTCTTCGTATTCTATGTTAAAGACCTCAGGCAGTAGTAGATAGCATAGCGAACGACATCCGCGTCAACCACGAAGAGCATGTACTTCCGTAGTGACCTGCATGAATTCAGGATCACCATCGCCGAAAATCTCAACATCAAGAATGGCCTCTTAAATTTCATTATTGATCATGATGGGGACATTATGCTTTTCTTTATAAGGAGGATGTTAGGGATCACATGGGGTCACCCTGATACTACCCACTAGATGTTAGTTTATACAAGTCAGATGTCATATTACTCTGAACCAACGTCCCCCTACATACAGTGACTCTCAGTATTTTGACTCCTCTTATAACCTCCTCCGACCATCGGTCGATCCGTTATATTCAAGCTCTTTCACCAAATCTAAGGAACCTGTTCAAGTACCAGAAAATCTTCACTCGCCTTCTTGCACATTGCCGCTAGGTAAAACAGGCGTATGGAAACGAAAACTGACGCCTGCTAGAAGGTTGAATTCTCGATTAGCTTCTGATTTATGGTCTCTGGGCTTACTGTTTAGAGCAGTGTCTCGTCTGTACTGGAAGGTAACGAGTGTCCTAGCCTCGTTGGCGAAAGGGTCTAGATCGCGCGCACTGCTTATTCACCCCCGGTATCAGTTAGGTGTTTTGGTCTGTTTGTGAAAGTGTGTATACTATATCTCTAGATGGAGTCTGCAATGATGCTTATGCCTGAAGGGGTCTTTAGTGTTTAGGCTGAGGTAGCCGATGTCCCATGAGCGGAGTGTTTGTTATTGAGTTATAGGATATCCTACTGGGGGTGTATCTTATTGGAGGGTTTGGAGGGTTTAGAGGCTATGGAGGTTACGAAGGGTATATGCCTATAGCATGGCGATGTTGGTTATTGTTGCCGGTGCGCTGGGGTTAAATCCTGTGCAGGGGGTGATGATATATGATTATAGGGTAGGCTACTCTATTGTTTATGAGTGGAGAGCTTGCTAATGAGCGTTGTAGAGTAGGGTTGAGGTATGATAATATATTTGGTCATGTGTTTGAGCTGGGATTATATCCACTAATTTAAGTTTTCTAAGAGCATTTAGGCAAATGTGTTAAGGAGATAGGATATTCGGCGTATTGTTATTGGGGAGGGTATGTTCCTGGTAGATCTGGTGTTGCGCAGAATCATCTATAATAGAAGTAAGGATATTAAAAAGTGACGTATTGGGCCTTGTAACAGAAGTACTTGTTCAGAGAGCTAGGTATCTCCATTAGTACAAAGTAACACGGAAGCGGAAAAACCCACAGCCAGCCCATCATCGCTTCTTAGCATATTGCCCCGCCAAGTCCAAAAACCCCCCAATGCCACTTCGTCAAAGGACGAGGCGGACTCCCCATGATTTTGCCTGGAGCCAGCCATTCAGACCCAAAAACCTACGAGACTATCGCCTACGTTTCTTAAAAGCCATCCAGTTCGCGCTCCAGGCCGCTCGTGTCTCCTTCCCCCCTCCCCTCTCTCGATTCTCTTTGTCTCTAGCTTTAGAAAGGACTGCTCACGGGATCTTCCTTTTGGCCTCCTCAGTAGCTGGTCTTCAAATACGTCAAAGGCTGGCTCATGAGCGCTGCCCGCTCTTCGACTACCCGAATTTGCGCTAAAATTCTTGCCTATATAACCTCTTATCCGAGCTCCTAGTTGTCCCTCTGCTTTGCGCCCTGTCACGCTGCCGGAGATGGCTACAAATGGCACGCAAGAGGCCTTTGCGCCTACAGACGTCTTAGGGGCGGTCATGACGATGCGGAGTGGGGAGCAGGAAGCAAAAAAGAAGGCGCACGAATATCTGGAGAGGTTCCAAAAGTCGGTACGTAATAATCAACTGTCCTGGCTCTGCTCTCTCTTTTTGTTTGATCTTGCGTTTGCTAACAATAGCTGTATTTAATAGAAAGACTCGTGGGGGGCAGTAATTGGAATACTCCAATCCAAGGCTGAACCCGAAGCGACACTATTCGCCGCCATTACTCTTCGTGGCAAGGTTATTCTCGTCTCCCCCTACTTTTTACTGTTTTGATTTCCTCTGGGGTCTCCTCTCAAGCCGCTGACGATGGAAAAAGATCACATACGACCTCACCACTCAGGTGCCTCCGAACGAGCTGCCTGCCCTTCGAAATCAAATCCTGCTACTTTTGAAGCACTACGCTGCCGGACCCAAACCCATCCGAGTTCAGCTATGCGTGTGCCTGGCAATTTTGGCGATCCAGATGAAGGATTGGAACGATGTGCTCCCCTCAGTCGTCCAGTCACTAAGCGACAGCCCTGAGAGCCATGCTTGTATTCTCGACTTTTTACGAGTCCTCCCCGAGGAGGTGACCGAAGGTCGAAAAATTACCTTGTCTGTACGTGGATTGCGCAACTCTGATACAACGCGGCACTTGGCCCTCATCGATATCGTTTCGGCCGGTCGGTAGTCACCCCCGAAGAATAAGTCTAATTGTTTGGAAATAGGAAGAAGACCTTGCAGCGCGGACACAAGCATTACTGGGAGATAACGCAGACCAAGTCGTGCAGCTTCTTATAAACTATTCGCAGTCTTCGCGTAAGTCCTACGAGCGTCGCCCCTCCCCCATCTCCTGCCTCAAGCAGACGTTAGTCGCCTACCTACAGAAAATGAAGAAGAAGAAAGAAGAAGAAGAAGAAGAAGAAGAAGAAGAAGAAGAAGAAGAAGAAGAAGAAAAGATCGCTAACATATAGTCTCCAGCCGCCGCTTCCCAGAATCCACTCCTAATGGAGTGCATCACATCGTGGCTTCGAGAGGTTCCTGTGGGTATCATCGCCAACTCGCCTCTTTTGGATGCCATCTTCCATGGCATAACGTCTGATGGGTGTAGCCAAGAAGCTTCAGAGTGTCTCTGCACGATGCTCAGAGAGACGGGTGATGTCGACGAGTCGCAAGACATCATCCAAACTCTTTTCCCTAGAATCATCGCCCTTGCGCCGCGTATCGCCACTCTCGTTTCCGAGGAGGATACTGAAGCGCTGAAATCTCTAACCAAAGTGCTAGCAACGGCCGCTGAAAGCTGGGTGGTTGCTATTTCACGACAGTCAACCCAATTCCGACCCTTAGTCGACGCTGTCCTCGAATGTGCCGCCCGAGACAAGGATCGAGATGTCATCGAGCATACCTTTAACTTTTGGTATGAGCTTAAACAGTATCTAGTACTAGAAAGATATATTCAAAGCAGGTTAGAGTTGGTGGATGTCTACTCTAAGCTTGTGGATATTCTACTCTCTCATCTTCAATACCCGCGACCGGAAAACGGAAGCGAAACGGATCTGTTTGACGGAGATCGCGAGCAAGAGGAAAAGTTTCGGGAGTTTCGACACCAAATGGGCGATACGCTCAAGGATTGCTGCGAGGTAATGGGCGTTACTGAGTGCCTCACTAAAGTGCTTCACGCGATACAGTTGTGGACGCAGAAATACGCCGGCCAGGCTACAGATTCATTAGTACCGCACTGGCAAGAACTTGAGGCTCCGCTATTCGCGATGCGTGCTCTTGGCCGCATGGTAGACAAGGAGGAGGATATTGTGCTTCCCCTGCTGATGCCGCTGCTGGTGCAGATCCCCAGCCACGAGAAGCTTCGTTTTGCGACCATCATGGTGCTTGGGCGCTACACGGAGTGGACGGCAGCGCATCCCGAATACCTAGAGCCCCAGTTCAATTACATTGTCAACTCATTCCAGTCTGACTCACGAGAAATCATACGGGCGGCGGCGCTCTCGCTCAAGTTCTTCTGTACTGATTGCAAGCATCTCCTAAGCGGTCAGGTACTGCAGCTTCAGACGTTCTATGACCAGGTCCTAGACAAGCTACCAGACCTCAGTAAGGAGGAAGTCACCGAGGGTGTTTCTAATGTTGTCGCTGTTCAGCCTATTACTGAGACCTATCACTTACTCAAGACGTACTGCGATCCACTAATCCAAAGGCTGATGGCGAAAGCAAATAATGCGACAACCGATGAGGGTAGATTGGCAGTAGCAGGTACGTTGACCAAATTCCTTTTTCCTGTCTTGTCTCCTAAGGGTTGAGATTCAAGTCTCATTGCTAATACCTGAACAATAGATCATCTGCAGCTCATCACCATTTTTGTGCAGAACGTCATGCCAGTAGTAAACCCTGGAGAGGAGAATCCTGCGGTTAAGTATTGGCAGGAGGTTTTCCCAATTTTATCTACTGTCCTGGACAATTTCCTCAGCTTTTCGCCCATCTGCGAAAGAGTGTGCAGGTGCTGGAGAAACATGGTCATTTCCTATCGCACCGCTATCGCACCTATGCTAGCAGAGATGGCAAACAAGTTGGCCAGTGGCTTCAACGTCTCCAAGGAGGGCTGCTTCCTATGGGTGACCTCGGCCATTCTACGAGAGTTCTCCGAGGCACGAGAGCATGTAGATCGGGCAACAACCGAAAATATCTACACATTTTTTGAAGCGCAGACGACAACATTCTTAAGAGTCATGACCGAACTCCAGCCCAAGGAGCTGCCTGACGTGATTGACGATTTCTTCAGACTGCTAATCGATGCGCTGCTGTACTATCCCCAGAAGCTTGTTCCGTCTCCACTATTGGTGCCTATCTTCGAAGCCTCCATCTATGCGTTAACACTAGAACAGCGAGATCCCCTTTCATCCACGCTTCATTTCCTGAGGGATTTGCTGTCATATGGTGGCGACAACCCGGCTAGCAGCGAGGGACTACCAGACTCAACTGCAGCGGAAATCAGGACAATTGTCAAGAACCTCCTCATCAGCCACGGCGAAAACCTGGTAAAACAGTCAATGGCAGGAATGATGATTACCTTCCCACGGGATTGCTTTGCAGACGGTAGCGGCGTTTTGCTAAGCCTCTTCGAGCTGTTGCCAGTGCAAACTACCGAATGGGTGTCACGCACTATTCAACTACTACCACAGGGTACAGTATCTCCGGAGGAAGCCAACCGACTGATGGTCAAAATCAAGGAGCGACTGGCATCAAATGAGGCAGGGGGGATCCGACATGTGAGGGTGCTGCTGCAAGACTTTACTAATACATATCGGCGCCGTAACGTTGCGCCTCGGGACGGCCTCGGACAGCTCGAAGCAACCAGATTTCAATTTGCCGGTTGAAGCAACGTACAAAAATGGATTAAAGATGATGAAACGATTTAAAAAACAGTGGATAGGGGACTTCATAGCAAAGGTAGCGAGACTTGGATGAAGCGAAGCAAAGGTGACAGACATGAGAAATAGGCCTCCTGAATCCAGCCAACGGCATGCAGGGTAGCGACAGGGTGCGTTTGTGTCCTCATGGACGCGCAAGCTAATGAGAGCAAGGACTGTAAGAGAGAGTAAGAGTGAGAGAGCCGAAAGTTGGCATGGGGGCGCGGAGTTACGAAAGCGTTAAAGAAAGAAAGACAGCATCATGGTTGAATCAAGGAGGCGACAATTAACGTTTTATGTTGATGAACGGGCATTTGGAGCTGAGGAATCATTGGGAAGGAATACTGGCTGTTCTGCGAAGGAGCTGACTATGCAAAATATCCGAATGTTACAGTAGATAGAGTCACATATTTATGAAGAGGATGTAGACGGAGAGGCAAGAAGAAATAATACCGATATACAAGGTGTGTTTATACGACTTGAGTAGTATGGAATACGAGGAGTACTGCTGACGGAACTTTGTAATAGTCCTATTATATAGCCAACTATCTTGTCAATAATTATGATCGATTCCCAAGTCAAAACTATAGAGGGCGCTCCCTTGGATAAGGAGATAAAGAGAGAATCCATCTTCTCTCTATAACAGTTTCCAACTTGTATGTATGTACTATATAGATGTCGTAAGCAAAGGTTCCACAGTATGCCTTTCATACTATTCTCATATGTAAGAGCTAATGAATAAGCGCGAATTACTTACTGCATGGCTTAGTTCGAGTCAATTACGAGCTGACATGAGTCAGGGGGGATAATGATTATTGCTTTATAAGATGATTGAGGGGTAGTGGCTCTTAGATTTGGTTAGTAATTACTGGCATCGACAGAGAAAGAAGTTTTCTTTTCTTTCTTCTATTTATCTCTTTTGGATATAATTACTCGTATAGGATACTGCTGTTGTTGTTGGTTTTCTCATATTACAGGCAAGATTACTATTCACAGCCCTAAGTAGTAGAGGAGGAAGAGGAAGAAGAAGAAGAAGAAGAAGAAGAAGAAGAAGAAGAAGAAGAAGAAGAAGAAGAAGAGAATCTCAATTCACTCAAACTCAAACCCAAAGCAAAACTCGTCTAAGAAGAAAAAATGTCCCCCCAAGAATCCATTCCAACCTCTAGAAACTACAACTCTGTCGAGCTCATTCCTTGGGATCCTCACAGCGAAGCTCATTCCCAGAGATTGTATGAGCAGCGTGTGGCATGTACGTGGGATGAGGGCTCTATTGCTACATGGAGGGATAGAGTGATTGAAGGGAAGAAGTTTATGTATTGGATTGTGAGATTTGCCTGTTTTTTTTTTTTTTTCCTTTTTTTTTTTTTTTTTTGCTTTCTTCATTTCGTTCTTATGTGAGATGATTGATCTATATAAAGGGGCTAACAGTAAGATATATTTTTTTGTTTTCTCATTGTAGAAATTCAGCAATGATTTTGCTGGAGCAGAGGACTTACTAGCCAAACATATTGAACGATGGCCCAAGGTGAGAGAGATGTTCACAACCTCTTTCGCCATTCCATATTTGGTAGAAGAGTTGGTAATGTTTGTATGTATGAGAGTGGCTGGCTTAACACATTAGCTACAGGAAAAAGAGGCCATCGTCGATACAGCCACAATCCTCGCCAACACGCCCAGAACACCAACCAACATCTCCTTCGTCCCCATCGGTCACATCGCCCTCGATCTTTACCCAGACCGCAACATCCAATTCTCACTCCCGCAATCCACCGTTTGGATCAAATCTCTGTACATCTCATGGTAAGCAAAACAAATCCTCAAATTCCCGTTGGGGGAAAAACAAAAGAAAGAAAACGTTCCTTTTCAAATCTGAACCTTTTTTTCTTCTCTCTTTTCTTAGGGCCATCCAATCCGGTGGTTTCGGCCGCTCAGCAATGTACCAAGTCGAACATGTCGCCTCTCTCCCTCCTCTCAACGCTACAGTCATGGCCCTCGACACTATAGCAGATGAATTCCAGAAGCGGCCTAAAACTATTGCTGCTTTTGCCAAAATTCGTGGACTGGAGGTGGAGAACCCCAAAACGAATGAGGAGTGGTATCTTAGGCAAGGGTATGAAGTCATTGCGAGGATGAAGGAGATGTATAAGTGGGTTTATCCGCAGACGGGAGAAGAAGTTAGCGTAGCGTCTGTGTTTTTGAAGAAGAGCCTTGTATGAAGTTGTGTGTTGTTGTTGTTGTTGTTGTTGTTGTTGTTGTCGTTAATGAAAGGAAATATGTTTTCTGACTGTATGTAGAAGTGAAAGTAGTAGTAGTAGTATATACAAAGGCTAAAGGAGACTTGCTGTGATTAAAGATGACACTGTTTTGAAACAAAGATGCAACATCATTAATAATAGTCTTCTTGCGTGTACTGTTAAATATATTGTTCAATTACCCATAGCAATCGAATAATGAATGGTGTTTGCTAACTCATAACAAAGAACAGATATTAGCCAGCCCATTTTGAACTCATATAGATATCCATACATACCTTATCAAACAGTAATTCTTGTTCTGTATATGCCAGAGTATAGAACACTTCCATGAGACCGCATATAATGAAATTGCCTTAGTGTTCCTATCGTCTCTCTTTGTTTCCAAACCAATTCAAAACTTAAAACCATTTGTTCGCCCATAGATGTTTTTCTTTCAAGTTCCCTTCTTTTGAACTCTCCTTTCACCATAGCAAGTAGACAAAGAGCTTTCGTATTCAAAAAAGGAACCTCGTCCCATCTTGTGTCTCAGTGGTATTTAATAAATAGTTAACAAGATGTTCGACAGGAAATATGAGGAGCAAATACAATTCACACATTTTTTATTCATCAAAAGTGGTATAGTAAACGTTGATCTCGGTTTATATATTTCATAAAGTGCAGCCTGGAAGAATCGAGTTAGCTTTTCGATCAAGCGAATCTCGCCCCGATGGCAAGCGTTGCAGATAGAGTCAAAGATGCGGCTCGAACAGCCTCTACAAGTCGCATCACTCGCGGTAAGGCACCCCCCTCGAAACAGCAGCAACAACCACGGAAACCACAGAGGCCCAAGAGAAAGCGCGCCAACGATGACGATGACGATGATGACGATGACGATGACAACGACAATAACAATCCTAAGGACAAGAATCCGCAACCCAGGAAAAAGAAGGCCAAAGTAAGATGTCGGTTTTGCGGAAATGACCCTATAGGCAAAGAAATGGCTCGAGATAGAAACTGCGACTTTGTAAAGATCTGGAAAGAAAACTTCATCGAGTGCCAAAACTGCGCCGACCATCGCTCACAGAACCCAGGCATTGAACATAAATGTCAACCCCCTAATGTCAACAAAATGTGGCGCAAGTATGGCATCGCTGATCCCCCCAACTATGCTCCGCCGACCTGTGATCAATGTCTCAATGGCAAGCTAAGTAATCAATGCAATGTCGACTCCACCCTGGGTTACGGATGCACATTGACAAAGGCTTGTAAGGATGGCGGATGTACGGTCAACGGCCGACAGTTGGAGAAACGGCCCATGCCACGCGGAAACGTTGTTCGCTGGATGCGCACAGAGTGTCACGTCTGCGAAAACAAGACAAAGAAGAACTCTGGCACTGCTGGATGTAGCTGGCTCGGGGATCGGACCACTTGGAACCAAGCTTGCACGTATTGCCAAGCCCACGGCTTGACCTGCTTGAGCGGCGGCCAGATTGTCGCTCAACCACAAAGGTTAACTCTACCAGATACTTGGGCCGTCGACCGCCATAATTTCAAATGGGGATATATTGAGTGCAGAGGTCTCAACCCACATCGCCGGTTTTGCAAGAGATGCCGAGAGGACCGGCACGACCACTGCCGAGCCGATGCCAACAGTTACGGTCATGCTTGTAACCGCTGCGCCCAATTTGGCGTCGACTGTGTTGATTATGAAAACGATACCTATTATCCGCCCTTCGACTTGGCCAGAGTTGGCATTGGCAACTTCATGCCCTTCGTAAACTGCTCGAGATGCGCCGAAATGGGAAGAAACTGCGACCTTCAGCGGCCCTGTGATTCGTGCGTCAAGCATGGCGACAACTGCGACGGATGGATAGGTGATACAGCTAAGCATTGTATAAAAGGCCGGCTGGATCCAGCTCCTGGTCCACTGTATTACCTCGCCTTGGGGTATGGCGCGGGAGGAGTTGATGACCCCAAGGACGGATCTGCTATCGAGCACTGGGTAGGTCCGGCCTCGAATATCTACGATATGGACCATGAGAACCAGAAGAAAGAAGTCATCGCGGCACTAGGTGTCCATCTTAGAGCCAAGTTGCAGCCTCCAGGGGCGCCGCCTCACGGCGATGTGCTCCAGGGGGGTCTCATATTGGGCAGACCCAGCACGATAACTCGAAACCAGATTGTAGCCATGATCCGCGCTCATTGGCCTACAGCTCATCCAATGAATCAACATGCACAATTCCAAGAGTACGTGGATGAAGCGCAGCAGCAGGTACAAAAAATTCGTGACGGCCACGTCGCTAGCGGCAATCTCATTCAAATTCCGGAAGATGATGATGATGAAGATGATGATGCTGACGAGAATGGTGGTGGTCTTGGTGATGGTGGCGATAATAATGCTGATAATAGCCACGGCGGCAACAGCAACAGCAACAGCAATAATGGCGATAATAATAACATTGATAATGATCGTGATCGCGCTGTCACTCATCCTCCAGCTCCAGCTCCTGTTTACCTAGCACCGCTGGATTTTGATGCCAATGATCCAGACTGGCTAACAGGATTTCTCGATGCAAATGTCATTGATGATGAAGTCCCCATCCACGGGGCTGATAACTTTTTGCTGCCCGGACTGGGAGATTTCAACTTTGATATTGCAGCTCCTGCTAACCAAACTCTCACAGACTTACAGTTCAACCCATTTGAAGATATCTCCATAGGTGCTGGCTTCGGCGACATAGATATGGACATGAATATTGACCCGGCTTTGACGGTCGAATCCTATGCTCCTCCACCAGCAGGATGGGTCGAGCAAAATCCACTTGTTCAAACGCATGAGGAGATGGCCGTAGCACCGCAGCTTGGAGGAGTTGGCATGGCAAATGCTCCAGAGAATTCTATTCATACTCTGTTTAGTTTTGCCCAAGGTCAGCCAATGGCAAGCGTCCCCCTTCAAAACGTCCTTGATCGCGTCCCAGAAGACGTCCGACCAATGGAGCTAAGCGATGACTGGAGCTGCTTCGAGAGAATAGGTGACAATAGCTGCAGTAACCCCGTCTCGTTACAGTCCCTCTGCCAATGTCCCACGCATGAAGATGATTTCACACACATCTGCGACGTTTGTTCTCAGCGGAGTGCTCAAGAGCTGACAAGTCGTAACAGCAATCCGGTCAATAACGCCCAAATACTTGCCATGCGTGCATATCTGTGCACCGAGTGCGCTCACGAGGTTAGCCAAGACATAGGTCAGATCTTCAGGCGCCAAATTGCCGGCGCGCTAAACATATGGGGTCAATGCCAAAACAACCATTACATGAACGCTCAAGTCGAGCTTCAGACAACCTTGGGCAGACTCAACCTCAAAGGCGATGCTAGACCCCTAACGGGATGCTCTTGCGGAACAAAACTATTTGCTCAACGCCTCTGCCGCGGCCATCGCAACACATACGGCGACGCCATCGTTAAACAAACAAGATTGATGCAAGAATGGCGCATCAAACGCTTCGGCCGCGCCGTGTGCCCGGGCTGTCTCGTTGACAAGCCAGTCCACGAGGCTAACCTATCCGCCGACTACGCAGGACACCTATCAATGAGAGGGCCCAAGGCTTGGGCGTGCCTTGCATGCGGCGACTGGGTTGTGAACCAAGCCGATCAAGGGCTGGTCCCTGGCTGGGAACAGTGGTTTCCTCAGGGCATCTAGACAGCTATTGGTGAGAGAGAACATGTCCCAGCCCCCAGCCCCATTGCCGTTCAATCCCAATATATGCTTTGTGGCGCTCGACGTTGATCGGAAGAGGGTACTGATGTTACTGCTTTAATATGATTTAATTAAGAGGAGGAGAGGGAGCGGGGAGAGAGAGAGAGAGAGATGTATCGGCGGCGTTACAATTATATACCTAACATTGCTTATGAATTTCCACAAGGTGCGTCTACCTAGCACTACCTACCATGTAATGATAGATGAAGATGAAACTTCTTTACCTTATTTTACAATCACAGAGTAAAAAATTAAAATGTCCTTTAATGCTCTTAGTAAATTAGTAAAGGTTAACCGGATACCGTGTTCGTACTACCTTACCTAGCCTACTACCCAAGGTACCACCTATAATAGTAGTAATATGTTGCCAATTAGAAGCATCAGTACTTTCGACTTTGGAAATTGTATCCTTCCTTTGGAAATCTTATTCTTGTCTCACTATGAAAATGCTATGAGCAAGAAATTTCATAGCCGGACTGAGTCAAAGAAACTGGAGACTTGGAGCAAAAAAGCAAAAGAAGAGAAACCAAAAAAGGCATCCCAATAGAATTGATTGTCCTAGATACAAAAGGACAGTAGAATCTTGAAGCGAATCCTCATTACCATGCAAGTTAACAGTAAAAAAGTGTAAAAAAAAAAAAAAAAATTGAAATTACACGTGTGAAATAATGGGATATAAGAAGAATGTATGACCCCCCTTTTTTGGGGAGTCAGAAAAAACCATCCTCGCAAGCCCACCCAAGAGGCAAGATAAAATAAATAGCCCATGGGCCCCCCCGTCGAGGCTTTTATGTCTGCACACACTCGCGCGCGCATGCTGCAGTAAAAAAAAAAAAAAAAAAAAAAAAAAAAAAAAAAAAAAAAAAAAAACACCCTCGTCATCATCCTCTCTTCTCCTTTAATTCAAAACCGCTCACAAAACTCTTCTTTTTTCTTTTTCCTTCCTGGTAGTGTAAGGAACAGTCCCTCCTGTCAGCAAGTCGCAGAAACGTAAAGCACGCACGTATGTTGACAGGGGCGCCAGGCTGCGTTTAGTATTTAAACACAGCTACCCTTTCGGTTTCATTCTCTAACGCATGGAGAATTATTTTCGTTGAAATAGAACAAGACATGAAAAGAAAAAAAAAATAAAGGAAATGAAAATGAAAAATCCGAATGCGCGACCCAAGTCAGAACCCGACTCCTCGTCCGATGCATTGAGAGGTGTTATGCTCGTCGATCGTTCTAGGCCGTCCGTCGCGCGTTGTATTAGCCATCGAGCGGTTGCGATCCTCTCGTTCCCCACCATGAATGTCGCCTCTAGCATCATAAATAACAAGACGTATAGCCTCATTTCTCTGCTCTACAAAGCAGAGGCTCTCTCACATAATGACGCACTTGCAGCAGCCTCCCTCCTGTTCATCACCCTCAATATCCATGGGCTTGGGAGGATTTTGGCCAGAGTTGAGGCCACCGCCAGTTGAGTATCCCTGCATCTCCCGGTTGTATCTTCGGATCTCGCGAACAATGTCGTAAAAGGCCTTGTCAACATTGATTCTGGACTTTGCGGATGTCTCGATAAATTTGCAGTTGAATGATCTCGCCAATGCTTCTCCCTCTGTTCATAGTGTAAGAAAATGCTGGGAAAAGATGGCCAAGATAGATAATTAATAAGACGCGGCGTAATGACGACTTACCTTGCCTGGTGACTTCTCGCTCGCCTTCCAAATCGCATTTGTTGCCAACCACTACCATGGGGAAGTAGTCCTTGTCCTTGACTCTCAGGATTTGCTGCTGGAAGGTTGTGATTTCCTCAAAGCTCTGTCGTGATGTGATTGAGTAAACTAGCAGGAAACCCTCTCCTGTTCGCATATACTGCTCTCGCATAGCACTGTACTCCTCCTGACCGGCAGTGTCTAAAACATCAAGCAGCGCGACTTCGTCATCAATGACACATTGCTTTCGGTATGAATCTAACGAAATCGAAGACGATTAGCTAAAAGCTTTTGCGGGTTTAGCATAGGAGAAAAGACAGGGAAAATAGGGATACGGGAGGCACTAGTTAGAAAGCCACAAGATAACCTCCTGAAACGAAGAAAGAAAAAAAAGAAAAAAGTGTTGTTAGAGGAGAGTAGCAAACCTTCAATTGTCGGATCATATTCATCAACGAAGTGGCTCTGAATCAATTGGATGGTCAAGCAAGATTTGCCGACACCACCTCCACCGACAACTACGAGCTTGTACTCCCGTAGAAACTAGCACGCGAAACAACTTATGTTAGCTATGGAAATTAAGTAACCCGGAGACGAGAAGGGGAAAGAATAAAAGAGGGGAAAATATCTAATCAACGTGCAAATAGATTGTAGATTAGTAGCATACCTTGGTTGCTGAAGCCATTGTGAGTGGCACTGAAAGATGATGCTAGCGGTGAAGGGTTGCTTTCCGTAGCAGTGTTTTTTGGGCCAATTAAAAAAATTAGAGAAAATTGACTCTCGTACGAGAAGTAGAAACAGCGTCGTCTGGAGCTTTCGTTGATCGTGGTAGAAGAAGAGAAAAAAAAAATGAAGTAAACAGAGCTGGCCAGAAGACAATGCACCAGAGCAGAAAATGCAGAGGAAGGGCCACGAAAGGGCGATTGGATAGGAGGAATGAGGAAGAGGAAGAGAAGAGGAGGAAGAAGAAGAAGAAGAAGAGGGGTGGAAATACGGGAAGCAAAGGGTGAAGGAGAGGTTTAGGTTTGGAGGAGCAGGAACGCGGATGTAGCAGGTACTAGTAAAAAGAGCAGAGGCAAGGCAGGAGGATTGAGGATTTGGATTGGATGGGTGCAAGAGAGATTGGCTGGGCCTGGGGCTGGCTATCCGCTGGGCTCGCTGGAGGGGGGAGGGGAGGCTAGCCAGGGCCCGGGGCTGGGGGAGT
>JACBYL010000675.1:0-12698 GCA_015266385.1 Trichoderma oligosporum | reverse complement strand
AATAATTATAATAATAATAATATTATTTAAAATTAATTTTTTAAAAAAAGAAAGAAAATTATTATTATAGCTATAGAAAAGAGATTTATATATTTAATAATTAAGGCTATACTTTAGTAATAGCTTTATTATTCTCTTTCTTTTAGAAATCTATTATAGCTTTAATAAAATAGTTTATTTCTAAAGCTAGGCTATAGCCTAGTTTAAGTCTATAGTAAGCTAGCTATTCTCTAGAGATCGATCTTATAGAGTAGATACCTAAGGCATTATTCTATTACATTAATAATATAATAGATTCTTTAAGAAATAAACCTTTATTATATTAAGTTTATATTAATAAATAAATTAATAAATTATATATAATATATTTATAATAATAATTATTAAAGAGTAAGCTTTAGAAAAGTATTTTAATTTTAATTCTATATTAATAATTAACTATTTAAACTATTCTCTTTATAATAACTATAGAAGTATATATATATTCTATTATTTATTTAATATTTACTTTTCTAAAGTAAATATCTTTTTAATTAAATAATTATTTTATTTAATATTCACTTTCTAAAAGTGAATAGTATTCTAATTAATTATTTAATCCTTTAATATTCCAATGCGCCTACTCTATAGGCTTGTTGTTGCGACTATAAATGTTGGGTTGTGATACTTGGCACTCTAGATAGAAGCAAGTACATTAAAATGTAGACTATCAATATAATATATATAGTGCTTCAAGGACTGGATGATTCTCTCATTAGATATTATTACTTCGCAAATTTCCTTATTAGAATCCATTGTGTTGTGTGATTGTTGTTGAAGCATATTAGATATTTGGTCTAGATAGCTCTGGTTTTGATTATGATAGCTTAGTAGTATTTTGAAGTTATAGTTATCAATACTTTCTGAAAAGTCAGATTGGGAGCGAATAGGCGCTTTCCTGAAACTTCAGATTGGGAGCTCTCTTCGGTTAGAGACTTGTTATTAAATGAAGTGTTAATTATCAACTAAAGAAGCAATAGAAAGGCTTTAGTTTAAAGATAGAGATGAGCTATAGCTTATATATATATTATATTATATAAGAGTGAATTTGGCATTTGTCTGGAGCGTAATTACTTTTAAAGACCCTCCGCTTTAACTAATTTAGTAAACAACGTGTATAGATCTAAATGGCCAATTAGCTAGAGCGCAACAAGCAAAATATAAAAAGCCGAGTTTTCCAATACACTAAGTGGATAATTAAAGTAGGTGACATTATTTATGTACAAAATACTTGGGTTTCAATGTAATCTAATGGTAAAAAGGTGAATGAAGGAGAAAGATTAATTATGCCTAGGAAACAAGAAAGCGACGACTTAATATAGATGACAGGACAAAAACATCCTTTCTTGTGATAATGCTGCATGCACCTCCACCACTGACCCCATCTACTCCCAACCAACCGTCTAGACCCAGAGCCAACAGGCTACAGCGTTATATACCATCTTTGAGATTACGGGTGCCCGAAACTAAATGATGATGAGCTCAGCCCTCAAATATCTCATGTCTGGATTGGCAAACCGCGAGACGGCGTCTAACTATGAACTCAGAAGTAGAGCTAACTGATATCTATGCTTGTAGTCAAATCCGTAGATACTGCAACCTTTAGAAAGTCGTTAAAGCTAATGGACCGCAATATATTGGCTAAGTAATGCCAATAGGCACTCAACCAGTAAAAAAGGTATCTCAAGCAAGAGGGGGTGAGAGCAGTGACAAGCTCGAGAGGCAGGTAACAGACCATTCAAAGTGTTAAATGCATCTTGTGATTGTGCCTCTTATATTTAGCGCCTTCTATCTATTCATCTTCTGTTCGTAGTCTGCCTACTCGAACATACTGCGGATACAATGTTGAATAAAGTGGTCAAAGATTCTCCTACTCTCAGAGAAGTTAATATTTTCTTGCAGAGCTTTCCGCAAGATGATAGGTTTATCATTTTCCTAGAGCAGCAGACTGCTTTTGATTTTTTTGGAGCTCCATATTGCTTGCACTAAAGGCCAGAATCCCAACATACAGTAAACTACCAATTGAACTGCAATTGATCAACAACATAGAGTCACTCGCAGTATTAGAACGTATCGCAAGCCCAGAAGATAACTCAGTCTCGGGAAACACTTCAAGTCCAAAGCCGACGCCGAATTCAGCGCTTACAACCATAGAACGTGCTTGCACTCCAGACAATGCTTGCATTCCGGGAGACAGTTCGGTCCCCAAAGATACTTCAATATTAGAAGATTCTTCAATCTCAGAAAATACCTCACTCTCAGAAAATACCTCAATCTCAGAAGATGCTTCAAGCCCGAAGTCAATGTCGACGTCCGGGCCTTGGACCTTAGAAAGCGCTTGCACTCCAAGAGACGTTTCGGTCTCCAAAGATACTTCAATATCAGAAGATTCTTTAATCTCAGATGATACATCAATCTCGGAAGATGCCTTAAGTCCGAAGCCAGCGTCAGCTTCTAACCTTCAGAGCCTAGGAGACACTTCTCTCTCCAAAGTTATTTTAATCTTAAAGATACTTCAATATTAGAGAATGACTCAATCTCTAAAAATACTTCAAATCCAACGCCAATACCAACCCCAGAGTCTGGAACTCTGGAAGACGCTTCAATCTTAGAAATTACCTCAGCCCCGGATAGCACTACAAGCACCCCCGATGGTAAAGCTGATCAGGAGAACACTGCACTAGAGAACACGGACAAAACCGCGATTGATCAAGATCGAGTAGCTTCAGAAAACTTCACAGCCTTAGAAGAGACTGTATTACCAAGCTACCAGCCCGCTGATCTAGCAAATCACCTAGATTACACAACTCTAGAGAGTATTAAGAAGCTGTTTTTATCGTTTCCAGAATAGATTATATGTCCAAACTTATTCTGGGAACCGCCAGCAGAAGGTTTACAACTCACAAAACAGATTCCCAGTGAGAGGATGAAATTCTTTCTTCAATACGATGTGAAAAAGAAGTCTGAGCTTAATGCGCAGACTCTCCAATACAGATTTACGTCAGTTGTAGCCTATCTCATTCATATACAGTTATCCCAGACGCGAAATGTTTATCAAGCTTTTACCCAGCAATTCCTCGAGAAATTCGGGATTTCGGCACAGTTTTCATTGGCCTATAGAAATCTTCTTTCTAGTGGGCGAAGACGAATGGAGTTCTGCCAGCAAGTTTGCTCTAACAAGCATAACTATGGTCCCTTGTTTTTGGATGTTGATGACAAGATGTAAGCCCCTAGTCATCGAACTTTCAAGCTAAGACTAACATTGATTGTAACATAAGGTGGGATCGTGGAGATAAACATGCTCGAAAGAAATACATCAAATATATTACTATATTCAAGTTACAAAATGTTATGGCTTGGTCTCAGAGCTCCGGAGCTTATTTAGCAGCAACATCCATTATTCGCTTTTGTCTAGAACTTCTAGAACACTTGGGGCTCCTTGAAACAGAAGTCAAAATTCAACGAAAACGACCCGCTCGTCTGACGAAGGAGAGTATCTGTCAAGCGATGACACTACAGAGCACGGAAAGTAATTTAGCGGGTTTAAACTTTGTATTTTAACTAATTCAGTCCGTTTAGATTCTTAATAATAGTGAATGAAATAAGAAGTATATTTAAATATGTGAAACGGAAAGCAAATGGTTTATATTAAGCTCTCTATTATATAAGCCAGACAATAAGTCAAAGACAATAAGTCAAAAACAAGAAAACAGAAGGACCAGTTATACCCTGTTTCATATGTTAGTCGAAATTTAGCTGAATTCATCAGAGATTCACCGTGCTCCATACAGTACAAGCGGAATATTCAGTACACAATTTATTTGCGTATACTCCTCACTCTATGATTGGGAAAAGCCAGCACGTAATTGATTTCGGTGACGCCAGGAATCAGCCCCGCTAGATCCCTAGGGGAAAAAATATCTCGAGAGCTCCCTTTCTGCGACATACTAAAATCTCAAACCTCCCTTTTTACCACATACTGATATCTCAAACACAAGCAGTATACCTTTGTTTGTAACTATGGATAACATAAGCAAAAAACAGATGTACGAAATAGATCCTACCTACCTAGAAGATAAGATTTTATTTTCTACATTTACTCGGCTAGCAGTTAATCTAGATTTACAATGGAAGCAATCGCCACATGCTTCCAACGCGGTTGAGCAATGCCAGTCTGCTACTTTAATAAACTTTACAAGACCATTACAGCAAGAAGTAAGTATTTCTATCTTAACATCTTATATATTACTCTCTTAATATTTAATAGTATTATAATGCCAAAATCCTGCAATTGCTCCCGAAATCAAAAACAAGTACTACTAAAACTAGAGATTTATTACCACTATACCCATGTGATAGCTGTATTATCTTTGATGGAGAGATTTCTTATGAATTAAGATTTGGCAAGAAACTACATTTGCCAGTAGATAAGAAGCAGCGCATGGTTTATGTTAAAGGGAATAAAACTCTCTATTTACTATGGCTCTTCAGGACTATAGATGATGATATAGGTGATTTACAATAAAGTGCTTAAGAGCTAAGAAAGGCAAAAGTATACCAATATTTTTTATACGGATTTATAATTTTACTTGGAGGGATATATTGTAAATTTTTAGGAATAAATCTTTAATTTTACTATGATATTAAGTAAGGCAGTATATACAAATATAAACTTTAGTAATATAATAAATTAAACTTAAGTAAAATAATAACATTTCGATATATACTATTTAAGCTAGATTGCTTCACTAGTTCTAAATGGTTGAATTCTATTCCATCTTAATAAACATTCTTAATAGTAATAAATTTGGTGATGTTTTATCCATGTGTTTCAGTGATTACCTATGTCCATGCTTTCTATATCTTGGAGTGGCAAGTCTAGAAAACGGTGCGATAGCTCTGTTTGCTATATATTATAGTTTAGAACATTGCTAAATAGGTTAGCGTTGTGAGCCTCTTCCTTAAGAAACGGAAGCGTACGCTTCTAATTTCTAAACGGCTATCTACTTAAAATGGAAGACCTCGCTCTTTAATAAAGATCTTATAGAAGCGTTCGAATCTTTTTAAAGCTCATCCGAAGTTTTCCATTGTATTCTATTCAACTTCCCCTCTCTGCTCATGACGCCACCCATATAATCCTAGCAATTCCACAATAGTTGTGTATCTCTTTTTCCTAGCAAGCGACAAAGGTGTCCGGTGTCCTCGACGTCGGTATTAGCCCCCTTGTCAAGCAGTAGCCCGACGATCGTCTCGTCCCCTATCTCAACAGCCCGCAATAACGGCGTCTAGAAATAGTTCAGCAGAGAGTTCTGTCTAACATTGGCAGGGTTCCCCTACCCGCTATCAATTCCAAAGAAGGCAGTATTAGCTATCATTCAAATCCACGCCCGACGATCGTCTCGTCCCCTATCTCAACAGCCCGCAATAACGGCGTCTAGAAATAGTTCAGCAGAGAGTTCTGTCTAACATTGGCAGGGTTCCCCTACCCGCTATCAATTCCAAAGAAGGCAGTATTAGCTATCATTCAAATCCACTTAGCGTAACTTGCATTTACTTACATACTATAGCAGCCAAAGAAGGCAGTATTAGCTATCATCCAATTCCATTTAGCATAACTTGCATTTACTTACTTTCTATAGCAGCCCAAGAAGGCACTATTAGCTATCATTCAAATTCACTTAGCGTAACTTGCATTTACTTACTAACTATAGCAGCCAAAGAAGGCACTATTAGCTATCATTCAATTCTATTTAGCGTAACTTGCATTTACTTACATACTATAGCAGCCAAAGAAGGCACTATTAGCTATCATTCAATTCTATTTAGCGTAACTTGCATTTACTTACATACTATAGCAGCCAAAGAAGGCACTATTAGCTATCATTCAATTCTATTTAGCGTAACTTGCATTTACTTACATACTATAGCAGCCAAAGAAGGCACTATTAGCTATCATTCGATTCCATTTAGCATAATTCGCGTTGACTTACCATCTATAGCAGTTGAGTGAAGCTAGGGTTAGCTATTAGTCTAATAAAGAGGTGTGCTTATCTTGATATTTAGATACTCACAGGTTGATACCAGTAGTTCACCCCGCAAGATTTCGCCAGCAACATCATAATGCCTGTTTTAAATCGACTCTCTATCGCCCAGGCTAAGGCTGTGCCGCCATGTTTGTCTTTCGTTTCAATACCTGTTAAATCATTTAATAGCAGTGATAGTATTATTTCATCCCCTCTCCTAGCTGCCCAGTGCAATGCCGTAGCTCCAGTCCGATCTTGGGCATTAATGTTGGCGTTCTTTAAAATTAGCTGCTCCACAATAGCCTTATAGCCTTCGCTTGCAGCCAACAATAAAGGCGTCTGACTAGTGGCATCTTTGTGATTTGGATCCGCTCCTCCCTCAAGCAGTACTTTCACTGTCGTCTCATGGCCCTCCTTTGCAGCATATAGAAGTGGCGTCCAATGGTTATTATCTTTGCAGTTCGGATCTACTCCTCTCTCAAGTAAAATTTTCACTGTCGTCTCATGGCCCTCCTTTGCAGCATATAGAAGTGGCGTCCAATGGTTATTATCTTTGCAGTTCGGATCTACTCCTCTCTCAAGTAAAATTTTCACTGTCGTCTCATGGCCCTCCTTTGCAGCATATAGAAGTGGCGTCCAATGGTTATTATCTTTGCAGTTCGGATCTACTCCTCTCTCAAGTAAAATTTTCACTGTCGTCTCATGGCCCTTCTTCGCAGCATATAGAAGGGGCGTCCAATGGTTATTATCTTTGCAGTTCGGATCCGCTCCTCCCTCGAGCAGTACTTTCACTATCGTCTCATGGCCCTCCTTTGCAGCATATAGAAGTGGCGTCCAATGGTTATTATCTTTGCAGTTCGGATCCGCTCCTCCCTCGAGCAGTACTTTCACTATCGTCTCATGGCCCTCCTTTGCAGCATATAGAAGTGGCGTCCAATGGTTATTATCTTTGCAGTTCGGATCCGCTCCTCCCTCGAGCAGTACTTTCACTATCGTCTCATGGCCCTCCTTTGCAGCATATAGAAGTGGCGTCCAATGGTTATTATCTTTGCAATTCGGATCTGCTCCTCTCTCAAGTAAAATTTTCACTGTCGTCTCATAGCCCTTCTTCGCAGCGTATAGCAAGGGTGTCTGATTAGACTGATCCTTCACCTCAGGATCGACTCTACCTGTCTTGAGCAGCAACTCAATAACTTCCTCATCGCCCTTCTTCGCGGCTGAGAATAGTAAATCATTGATGTCATCTTCAACATCAACTTGGTCCCCTTCCTTAAGCAGTATATCAATAACCTGCTCGTGCTGGTTACAAATGGCATAGGATAATGGAGTTCCGCCAAGTTCATCCTTTAAGTGTACCCGTGCACCCGCGTTAATTAGTAGCTCAACCATATCTGTGTTCCCATTCCAAACAGCATATGACAATGGCGTTCGACCGTATTTATCTGCTAAGTCGACGTTGGCCCCCCATCTAAATGGTAGCTTGATACCCCATAGTCTATGGCGAGTACCTCTGATCAATAGCTTGGCAATGGTATCAAAGCCGTTTCTTGTAGCCCAAGATAGTGCTGATCGTTGGTATGTATTATCCTGAGAGTTTAGGTCGATGTCATCCTTGAGCAAACTTTGAACTGCTGTTTCCAGTCCAAAATAGGCTGCAATCATAAGGCTTGTGAACCCTTTGGGAAATTCAGTGTTTGTGCTTGCCCAATATATTTTGAACCACATCTGGCAACGCCTTGATTTGACGTTACAAATTTTCAATATTGACCCAGTCTTGGTGTGTTGTTTCTCTATACGCAGCTCACGGAAGTGAGTGGCCCAATATTTTGCAGAGTAGTCGAGAAACACACTATCCTTAGCATGTACGGATAAGGATTTGGTTCCGTCAAGACAATCTGTATCAAATTTCTCGAGGAGTAGGTACCGGATGCAAATTTCTGCGAGAATATGGTGAGATTCTGGCAACTCCAGTGAATGCTTCCATGTAGAACCTCCATGAACACCCTTGGGGGGATTTGTATTATTCCGAACTAAGAATTCCTTTGCAGTTTGGTGAAGCAGGTAGATCCTCGAATCGATGGTTGTAATAAAGAGACCACAGATATCTCGTAGGTCCTCACGAAAACGATCCTCAGGTTTAAGATCGAGGTCACTAAAGGACTGGTGCCTTTCTTGAAAAACCAACGCCAAGTTCATCTCTTTTAGCGTTAAAGGCCGTGCTGCTGCCACAACAATATGTAATATTTTCTTGGCCAGGTTGGAACTGCAACTCTTTAAGAGGATCCTCTCATATGCCTCATCCACTGTTTTTGGGAGATGGGAGGCAACCTTAACTATTCTCATTTTGTTGATATTAATATCACTCTCAATCAAGTCTAGTGTAAGGTATACCCATAAATAGGTCCTGTTAGAGATTCGCATAAGCTCTTGCAGTAGGAGATCTTGCTCTTTTGTTGTAAGCTGTAGTCGTTTCCCGATATCTTTGACTCTGGCTTGAATGAAAATATTGATTTCTTGAGAAATTTTCTTTATTTCATCATCGCTTTCTCCACTTAAATGGATAACCGGTAGCTCTGGGATCTCTAGAGGCTTGAAACCATGATGGATTTTGCTATAGGGCCGACTTGTAAGGAGAAACTTCAAATTAAAGTTACTTCTAGAGCCATAGAGATTGCACATTTCCAGAGTAAGCTGAGACCTTCCCTGATCTTCACATTCGTCAAAGGCATCAAAAATACAAATGATTTCGCCAGCGTTCTTGTCCTTTGCAATCTGTAGAAGAACTTTCCAAAGTTCACTAAACGAACTGATGAAGGTTTCTCCGCCTGTGTTAAACTGATGGAGGATATCATCAGAGAATAAGGAGGGTTTTTGCACAAATAGCTGGCGTAGAATGCAGCAGAGGGCGCTAACCACGCTCCTCTGGTCCGGGAAGTCGTCCTTGAAGAAGAAGTAGCACACTGTCCTGGTTTTTGTAGTCTGGAGAACAGAATCAACCAAGTGTCTTACTAGAACCGACTTTCCACATCCTGGATCTGCAGACACCCAAAGCATTCTTGAAAATTGGCTCTCTTGCCAGTCCTGAAAGAGCTCATGCGATATGAACCAGTCACATGTTCCCGGAACGCGAGGCGGGTTTCGGTTCTTTCGGTCCTGGTATGGTGATGTATAGAGGCGGCGCAGAATCTCGTCTTCCCCATCCCTCCGGATATGATGGCTAGATGGTGACTTGCCATGAGCTTCAGGGGATTTGCTGTAGTTATAGGTTACATCACCCTGGTAGGTCACGTTGCCTTGGTAGATGTGGGCATCTTGCCCAATATTGTTTTGGGAGATCGTCCGATTCTCGCCCATCATGTCTCAACTGCTGGTGGTCGCGATGCGTATTCTGCTGACAGGCCCATTCTTCTCTTTCCCGCAAATTTCGTAGCAATATTGCGGATTGGAGAGTTGACAGCAATAGGTTTGGGTAGTCAGATTAACGACGATGCCTAATCGTCTACGTGGTCGGCGGGGTGCCCGGCAACCAATAAGGGAAACTGCGGCTGAAGACAAGATGAGAGCCTATCTGCTGAAAATGGCGATCTTACGGAAGCTGACTAATCAAATGATATCTGCTTGTGTTGGTGTATTGACTGCAAATATAATAGCTTTATAAAACTACCTTATAGAGAGCATTATGTATATATCTATAATAATAACTGAATCGCATTACCAACACTTCACTAAAAAGTCGAAGCATTATTGTAAAGCTCCAAACAACTGAGCTGCTGTGCCATTATGACTCCTGTAGTTTAATCGAAAGATTTTCGTTATATTCTTTCACCAGTTACCACTGCAATCTTGAATATGATCTCGGTGTCGCCCAGATTGCCCCAAAACGTTTTCATCTTGGAAAATCTAGTAGCCAATTTCTAGACTGACTTGAACGTGGTATTCGTAGGTAGTAAAAGAAAAAAATCTAGAAGTCGGCCTGTTTGGCTAGGAGAGTCTTTACAAAGGCACCAACCTTGTCTGCTAGACATTCCAGTGATAAGTAACATGCGTGTCGTGATAAACAAGGTAATAACTTGGGTAAATACTGAAGAAAGTAGAAGCAGCGGAAAAGGAGAAATCAGAAGATTTAGGTGGTTATAGAGCACGCAGAGCCTAAATCCTCGCCTCCCCATCCTCAGTCCGGCACAAATACAAGAGCGGATTTTATATCCGGTGCTTAGAAATTCAGCATGCCTCAATGCTATGAGCTAGCATACTCTACCGGACAACTGCTATTGCTGAGCTGAGGAAGGCAATTGTGACTGGTGTTTTATAAGTGACATAGTCTAATATGAAAGAGAAATATGTGGAGCTTTGATGAATGCTGTTTGTGATGCTTATTCTGAGATACTGGGTAGAATCAAACAATTGAGTCGGGACGTCAATATAAGCTTCTATAACACAACGAGTTCTTTAATATGTAAACCTGTGTTTGCAATGACCATTGACATGTGGTTTTCTTCCAGCAAGTAAAAATACCAATGAAATGGAATCAATTCCCGCTTGTGCCTGAAATAAATACAACAAGGACAGTAGTGTAGCTGTAGGCCCAACGGCGTTATTTATGTCAGCGATGAATTTACATCAAGCGTACTAATAAAAGATTATTGAGTAGGTGATGACATACGTTGCGCCAGCTACAACCAAGTCGACGGGCTTCACATCAGTGAGACAAGACAGGGCAGCGATAAATCCGGCTGTAGTGAGAACGACGATGACCACTCTGTTTGTCAAGTTGTGAACATAATTGCAAATGATGACGGGGGTAAGAAGCAGAAGTGAAATCAGAAGTGCCTGGAGGATCTGCACCGCCTTTATTGCCCCATCAGGCGTAATAATGACATCTGAGTCGTCCAAATCCGTGATATTTTCTTTGCTGGAGAATTTATTACCGATCTCTTCTGCTAGCCTCTCCGACCAAGTATTGTTCCTCAAAAGGCTAAAAAGATCCTTTCCATAATCTAGATAACGACTTTCATCCATTGTTGTTGGGACATTGGCCTCCACCCAGTTTTTTATATTTGATATAGCATGAGATGTAGCCGTCTCAAGGTTCAAAGCTCGGCGATACCTCTTTAGAAGAGAGTCTGCATCACTGTCAGTAATATAGATAAAACCTAACAAGGTGCTTTCGACTTGTACCATAGTCTTTTAAGGCGACGTTAATCTTCTCAATAGCCTCTTTTCTTTTATAATTCTTGTCTATACGGCAGCTTGTAAGATATTCAGGAAAAGCTTCTCCATCTTCCTCATCCAACTCCCTCAGCTGATTTTCAAGTAGTGAGAGCTCGTCTTGCTTAAGCAGAAGTAGTCGTGAACGCAAAAGGGAAAACCGGCGCCAGACTTGGAATGACTTATCAGAGGCAAGCAGTGCTGAAAATTGAGGGTACCCCGATGGCAAATGGCTAGCTAGAGCCAGCTAATCAGTGGTACATTCTATAGCGTATGATTTGATAGTCCTATCGAGGTTATTTTAAACTAACGCGAAATATTGCCTAGATGAGGAGTCTGTTCAGATGGAGGAGGAGTCTGTTCAGTTGGAGGAGGAGTCTGTTCAGCTGGGGAGTGGTCTGTTCGGCTGGAGGAGTGGTCTGTTCAACTAGAGGATTGATCGGTCCAGAAAAATTCATCAATTCATAGAGTCTACTCGATCCGATGGATGTCTCGTAATTAGATAATAGCTCGGAGCGTGAGCTATGGAGGCTCATTTTAGAAGCGCCTCCAAACGAGGGTCTCAATGATGGTTCTCAATGACAAGTGTAGATTGGCGCTCTTAACACAGAGAAGGCTTTGAGAGGCCGTTTGGGGGCTGAAGTCAACCTTTTAAGAGGTATACGCAGGGTTGTAGATGCCTAACATTGATGCCTAACCCCTCGCATTTAATATGTAGACTTCCACCACTTCCACCACTTAAACCACTTCCATTCATCTTTTTTTCTCCCGTTCTTTTTTTATCTTCATTCAATAGACATAACAACCCAACAAAAGTAACCATTGGAATATACTCTAATATGCAAGTCACCCTTTAATATAAATTGAAAGCTATCCTAATTTTTCATCTTTTCTTGCAGGCCTGAAGTTAAACTACCCCCCAGTGATGTAAGTAAGGTGAACTTGATTTATGCGGGCTTTTCTGATTATTATAAGCTGCCAAAGTACTCACCTGGTGCGAAGGTGACCTTCGACAAGGTTGAATATACTGTAGCCTCTTTTGATAAGGGCAAGAAAATATATAGATTACGCAAACCTGATGGAAAAATAGAAAATAAACCTCAACGCGAAGTAGAAGGCCAGAAGAAATAGAAAATGCATAGGTACCTATAGAATAGATTTTCTCAATAATATTTTTTTTTCTATCTACACTTTATAATAGTTTTTATAAAGTTATTAAAGCTTAGCGATACTAGCCAATACAAGTTACTGAAATTGTATATAGTGTAAAGATAATAACTACCTAAGTATATTTAAAAGCAAGTTTATTAATAATGGATGCTATTTTGCTAGTACTAGCTTTTCGAATTACATCTTCCAATAGTTATAGCCTCCAACCTTGTGTTTTCTAACTCTCGTATAGATAGAATTCCCTTTATACTCGAGAAA
>JACBYL010000674.1:0-20894 GCA_015266385.1 Trichoderma oligosporum | reverse complement strand
AAGAAGCTATTGTTATTCCTGACTGCAGCGGCAATATCCGATTCTAACATGTCAACTTGTACAGCTTTACATACACGAGAACTCACATGGTAACGGAGACATTCAACGCATGAAACACACCGTGTGGGTAGATTTGACAAGCGCGCTGCTCTGGCTGATTGCAACCATCGCGGCATTTGCGTATTGGTGGAAACATCGGAATGCTCGCACCCGCTTTACTGGCCGGGCTCACGTTTAGATCTCTTCATTTCTTCGCCTTTATTAATTTAGATCGAAGCGAGGTGGCAAGGGAAAAAAAAAATTGAAAAAAAAAAGAGACAAGACACATAGTGATGGATCCAACATACAGCCAAGCGAGCAGAGAAAATAATCTGTTTCTCACTCTGCATATGGGGCATGCGAGGTGTCTATCTGCGAATATTTGGCGGTTAGGTGAAATGAAACGTCTGATATGTGAGATTATGAAGGAGATAGATGATGTGATATGATACCCCTCTGGTTCATTGGCGTGGCAAGGCGTGGGGTCATGATTGAATTTACATATTTTACCCCGTCCATTCATTTACTCCGCGGCATGTGAGAGGAGATGCAACATGAGTGGACAGAGAGAAAGCTTCCGGATACGTTTTTGGTTTATCCATGGCTAATCAAATCAACCTCCTCAAGTCTTGCTTGCATCTGGGCCTCTAGTCCACAGTAATGCTTTAAATGTGTGCTCCGTTCGAAGTAGTGTGCTCCCAAGCTCCGTAATGGATGGCTGGTATGATGTGGGGAGACGTATGTAGGTATCCATCCACAAGTGCACGATAGGGTGAGAGCGTGGCCACACAATATGCGGCCAAGAGTCAGAAAACGTCAGAATACATCTCTAAGCTCAGCTATCTTTGGTACAGCTCTCTCTGGACCATGGATATGGGTTGCCGAGAGGCCCATCTCCAGACTTTCCCCAGGGTAGATGAGGGGACTCGTTTCCTCCCTCTCAGCTCTTGAAGCAACACGAGATCCGGTATTGGCGTTGCACCCAAAGTGGTACCCGACGATTTGCCCTTAGATAAACATTATAAACATTATGCAAAGCAAACTAGGAGCCCAGCGAGTAGACCTAGCGATAAAAGAGAAAGGACAATGCTGGCTAGGCAGGAAACAACGGAAGCGAGAGCTCAGAGGCCTTTGAAAAAAGGATCTTCCAACGGGGCTTGTTCCTTTTGGCCTGATAGTGGCCGCCGATCGACAACAATCCAGTGCCGCTGCGGTTCTAGCGGAAAAAGAAAACGACATGAAAAGGCTCCAAGAATATGAAAAACAAAATATTGGCAGCAGCGTGACGTCAAGTTCTCCAGAGATGCACAGAACATGTGCCAGTCCCTCAACGGCTTGTTCTCATATATCGATTTGTTCCATGCTTGAGGCTCCTCCCTTTTGGCTCTACGGATGTATTCCGTAAATGTATTCCGTAACGGTTTCCTCTGGCACGATGATGGAGGCCAAATTTCAAGGGTCCGTCTGCATAAAACCCTCTAGGTGGGGTGACGTGATAAGGTCGTCTCCCGTGCAAGCTGCTACTGGCAATTGTCTCTCTCTCTTAATTTAGCTTGGGCCGTGGGTACTCAAAGTGCTCCATATTGGGATCCTTTAAACAGAGTTGCGGAGTCCCAACGTCTTGTCTCGCGAATTGTTAGTCCAAGCGCGTTGGCGCAAACAAGAAGTAGTACATGTAGTGTTGACCAAGTACGGAGTACCAAGCAGGGAATACGATACACGGCACGACTCCTACGTTCCATATGTCAGCGAGCGAGGCTTGCCGCCACAAGAATTCTAGGCGCAAAAACGGCCGCTATTCAAGATCAGGGGCACCGAAGAGACAGCATAGCACAATACAGAAGTACTTGTACGTATATACACTGGCCGCAGGGTAAACTGGACCCCCTGGCAAAGAGGGCCGGCATCGCGGGCACAGTATGTATGCAGCAGCAAGGTGCTCTGGCCTAGGTATCCATTTTGCCTTTTCTTTTTGTCACACCACACCCATGAGAAGAGGCAAAGTATGTACTCCGTAGTTCTTTTCGATTATCATGGCGGAGCAGACGGTGAAGATGGGCATGGCTAATTAGGTAAAATTAGCCACAAGAAGAAAAGAAGAGAACAGAAACGCCCATCTACTCACCACTCTCCATTATCGCGTGTACATATGTCTCAAACCATCAATCTCATCAGTAACTTGGCAATTACTTACCGGATCTTTTGATTCGTGTGTCTACCATCCATACCTTGTACATATGATAGATGGATGGATGGGATCCACCGCTGATCCAGCCGCGGAAAGGTTCGCAGGTATCAAGTACTTTGTACGAAATAAACCACTTCTGTAGGCCAAGACCTCAAAAAGAGAAAGAGAGAGAGATGGGAGCCTGCATCAATGGCCTTGGCGGTCTCGCGACAAGCTGAAGGGCTGCACATATCAAGGTCCGGGTTCGGCGAGGCTCTGAGTGGAAAACGGCCTGCATGTATGTGCCTTTTGTGCGTGCTCCGTACTCTGTACGCCGTAATAAAATACGTGTACGGAGCACGGTACGTACGATATCATGTCGTAGCGAGCATGCAGCAGCCATGTCGCCACTCGCAACTAACGGATTGAAATGAGAGTTCTCGACGCCATTTGTGGAGAGACGAAGAAGCACGCAGCAGATACTTTGTACGCTATATTTCGGACACATTTAGTATTATTATAAGTTATCACGAGGGTCAAAGGGGGGGAAAAAAGCGGATGTTCAAAAAGCTGAGGCAAGATATTGGCGCAAACCTGAAACCCTTTGAGGGACAATACTTGTACATCCATTCATGCAAGCAGATTACCCTGGTAGAAGAAGTCATACATACATACATACATACATACATACATAGTAGTAGTAGTACTACATACAGGGTACTCCGTATGGCACGCTGTCGTAAATCTGTGACGGGAAGATGTCAGCCTCACTTTTGCCATCTCACAGCAGAGCAGCTATAAGCACGGAGAAGGTACGGAGAGGTGAGGTAAGACATGATGCTGCCAACGAAAATGGCCTCATCTTTCATCCTCGCAATCTAATCGGCCCCCCTCCAAGTCCCGAACTCCACAACTCACGCGGAAATGTGCACCGAACAACCCATGTCTAGGCTCTCCTGGTCTGTCTGTTTTTTTCCTCTGTTTCTAGCCAGATTGATTTATTTCTGCAGCGCCCTGGCTGCTCGGTGAACACGCATCTACGGAGTACAAGTAGGTCTTTTGTAGAACTACCAGGATATAGAGCACCTATCATCACAAGTAGTAAGTACTACTTTACTTGTACCTTACCCATCAATGCCATGTCTCTGAGATAAGGCTGCTAGGATATGTAGCTACAAGATACGAAATAGAATCGGGGCAATACTACCATGCACGACACTTATTAGCAAATAGTACTCCCTACTTACGGAATAATAGGCTGGTTGTTGATTGTTGTTCTTCATGACAAGCATCTTCCAGTCCCTGGACTGTTGATTATTTTGGTCGTGACCTCCTAAACACATCTTAATCGCTTAGCTGGAGAGCCTCTTTTTTTCTTCTCTTTTTCTTTTCTTTTCTTTTTCTTTTCTATTTCTCCTCTACCGCATACCTCATGATTGCCAGTCTGTTGGGAGAGAGAGAGAGAGAGAGAGAAGAAGCAAAAGTGTAAAAGGTGAGTTTACGGAGAATTCCTTTGTCGCATCGGCCCCTGGCCCGACCAATAACGAAATGTTACCAGCCAAGCCACACCCGCCAGAAGGGGACGAACGACTCATCAGGGGGGGTGGGAACTTTGCTTTCCTTTGCTGGACATCATACAAATGTACAGAGCAGAGGAGAAGCTGGGCTGGGAAGGGCAAATAATGTAAGCAAATATCAAATTGGTAAAGATGGAAGCGGGTACGGACGGAGTACGGAATACAGTACTTGTAGTAGCAAACACACCTCACTTGTACAACAAATATGAGCGGAACAAACCCAGCCTCCCCCCCCTCTTACTCCATAACTCTACGGTTGCTATTTGGGCTAGACTCAATTGCCAGTCGTTACACGCTGCAGATAATTTTAGTCGTAACCCATGGAAGCCACCAAACGACCTGTTCTCATACTTTTTGTACTAACCAACTTAGTTCTACTACTTCAGCAAGACAACCCGAGTCAAGATGCTCAAGATGGACGACGACAAGAAGAACGCCCAAGCAGCAACTTCTAAGCCGGCGCTATTTGTGATAGGCCTCATAGGATAGGACTGCAAAGCTGCACTCATCCAGCAGCTCCACCAAGCACTTAGCAGAAGAAAAAAATGCCTTGCTACTGGATGTACTTACGAAGCAAATGTGCCCTAAACGTTCCACAGCAGGGGAACCAAAATAAAAAAAATGCCCCCCTCCCCTGTCCTGTCCTGTTCTGTTCTGTCCTATCCTATCCTATCCTATCCTATCCAACCGCCCTGCCTTTTTGCCTTGCCTGCCCAAAAGTCGCTCTTAAAATCTCCGTACTGTGCTCTGATGACTACCTCTTGCCTATCTGTACAGGTACTACGATACGTCACGTAGTACTGCTGAAGTGCTAGAAGGTTGTGTGGAGAGAGTGAGTGAGAGAGAAGAGAAAGAAAGCGTAAGAGAGTATATACGAAGTACGGTGTGGCTGGCTGTCTGCTATTTCTTTTTTCTTCTTTTTTTTCTGTTGAGTACGAAGTAACTTGCATAGAGTCAAGTAGGATTACCAGTGTTACTCTACGAGTAATGGGCTCATTTGGTTGAGTTTTTGGCTTTTGATACTATTGCCATCCCATATCCCAATTTTTTTTTTTTTTTTTTTACCAATTTTTTTTTTTTTTTTTTTACCACGTCTCATCCTTTACCTATTTATCCCCATGCCCCCGGGACCGCTGACGGTGTGCGACAACTCGGAACCTTGAACAATTTTACTCCCAAAGACATCTCTTTCCTCAACCTCAACGCAAACCACCAAAAAAAATTGGGATATCTAGTCCATTGAACTCTCTCTCTCTCTCCTTTCTATGACCCTCTCCTCCTGCTACCTCCCTCCCCCCTTCTTCAATCACCTATTTATATTGTCATATCTCTGAGCACCTGCCATTCTCTCTCCAACTTACATTGGTTCAGACCCAGTTTCTCATTCTCTTTTGTTTTGTTTATCTTCTTCTTCAACATTTTCCTTCTTTTGCCTCTTCTCCTCCTCATGGTCAGCCTAGACAACTGGAGTTCTGACGAAGAAGACGCACTTATACACGCGCCTTCACTTCCCTACAAGCTTAGCTACCCACCGCCGCATCGCAACCTGAGTCTTTCACTCATTACCTCTTTACCTGATCCATCCAAAATGTCTTACAGGTATACTACTGCTGAGCTTTGGAACAAATTCCATGTGCCCAATGATGATGTTGACATCGAGGACGACTGGCCTAACTCATCCCCCACCAGAATGCCCAAGGCTTATGGCCTCAAGGACAACCAGTTGGAGAAGGCGTCGATGACCGATACTTCAATCAAATCAATCGATGCTGACTGGTCTGAACCTCCTTCTCCTCCCAAAACCTACAAGACAGAGGACGACTGGCCTCCTATCAAGAAATCTTGTTCATCTTTAACAGCAGGCTTGGAGAACCGAGCTATAAGTATGTAGACAATATTGTCGGGTTTCTTTTTTTTTTTTCTCTCCTCTGTGCTTTATATACCTTCTTCTTCTCTTCCTTTCTCTGTTTCTTTTTCTTTGTTTTTGTTTATCTCTCATTCGTTCACCCTTTTTCGCTTTTGTAACTCTATCTCCTCGTCCCTTTATCCTTCTAGAACAATATTGTCGGGTTTCTTTTTTTTTTTTTCTCTCCTCTGTGCTTTATATACCTTCTTCTTCTCTTCCTTTCTCTGTTTCTTTTTCTTTGTTTTTGTTTATCTCTCATTCGTTCACCCTTTTTCGCTTTTGTAACTCTATCTCCTCGTCCCTTTATCCTTCTAGCACAGTCTTCAACATTCACCATGTCATCGGCTTATTTAGCGCCTGTGTAATCCCGCTACTCTATTATTATACAAAATCCCCACAAGAGAGCCACCAAAGCCGCTTCATCGCGGGGTACTCTAGCCCATTGCTCTACCACGAGGCCCTGGAGCTAACCAGGATCCGGCTGGCACGGCGCTATAATGTTGTGGATTCTGCGATTCATGTTTCTATCCTCCACATTCCCCCTACGAGTCCCTCATTTCATTTCATATTGTTTTTCTACTCTATTCTAACATGAAGCTTCCTCTGCAGGTACTAATGCAGATACTGGCGCGGGATCCAGCCCCCCTGCTTCAGGCTCGGGCTCGGCCCAATTTACTCGTAGCCGCCCTATCGACATTGTTATCCCCAGGACAAGAGAGAACAGTCTAACCTCTACTTTCACACCCCCAGAGGCTCTGTCAGCCCGAGGTGAGGTGCAAGGGTAAGAGAAAAATCAACATATTAATCCTCCACTCTTCATGTTTAGATTGCTAATTACTGAGTCCAGTGGTTATTTCCCCTTCCATGAGGATCCCAAGACTAGAGTCCGCCATCCTCATCCTTTTTATAATAAAAAGGCTAAGGATGAGGATGAAGAGAGCGAAGAAAAGTTGCCTAAACCTCTTGACTTAGCCAGTCTCCCCAAGAGCGATACTCTTGCGGTTCCAAGCAGCGACGAAGATGAAGACTTACTTGCTAAAGCCAAGTCGCTCGGCAAATACCATCCCTTAGTCTATGAGAAATTGCAGGCTAGGAAGAAGGCCGCCAAGGCTGCTGCAACAAGCAGCAACATCAACAACAATAGCAATTACAATAATAGCAAATTGTCGGTTGTTGAGAAGGACCCCAAGGTTCCCAAGCCAGTGCCGAGCAAGAATCACAAGCAGGGGGAAACTCCCCAGACCTCTGCCTCTTCGGGAAAAAAGCTCAGGAGGGTGTATAGCCAGATCAACTTTTAAAAAACAAAGGGTTGACAGTTGATTCGAAATTGGAGAATACGCCCTTGGTCTATTGAGCACAATCAAGTGAAAATGTTGCTTAGACCGACCCCCAACTTTGACGGAAAAGAGGCAAAAATCCGTCAGAATCGAGAATATCTCATTCATAAAGCTCCGAGTCCGGAAGAGTCCAAGTCCAAAGGACTCGAAGTCGGAGCATATTCAGTCCAAGACGCGTGGGATCTAGAATTGTCAACAAAGGGACAAGATGCTGGGATTTTGTGTCTACTCTCAATGATGATGGTATCAAGCCTGAGGAGATTAAGGCCGAGGAGCCCAAGCTCAAGAAGCGCAAGCTCCAAGGAACGTGGACAAACAGCCAAGCCCTTGGCTGTTCTCTTCCTTTGGTTGGTGAGGAATAGTTACCTCTATAGAGCTGAAGACTAATAACGACACAAAGCAACCATTTCAGCGGAATATTGGAGTTGGATTGGTAGTGGCGTGAAACTACCTACATTGATGGGATCACTGCCAATATGAAGTTTGCTCGCTATCAAGACTGCAATTAAGATAGCTCAAAATTACAATGATATAATTAAAAAGGGTTTTTGCGAATTCGAGTGGCGCGCAACAGAGTGCATCGATGGCCCCTAGCTCAATCGTCATGTCCAAGCTGAAATCTCGTGTTGCTACAGCTGTTCGGAATATCATTTTCTTGGCGGGGCATGCTTTGTTCAGCATCACCGGGGCTTCTTATGCTATCGATGGAGCCCATATTGTTCCACGGGAAGAGACGTCGTGGTATGAGGGAAACTGAACACCTAGATGTGGTGGAGATATCGACAATGCAGCCAATACCCTTCCTTCGGGAAAGGATCTCCATAAATGCTTTGATGATTGATGGTTTGCTATTTTACCCAACACAGCCCCAAGCGATGTTGGATATGTCACTCATATTCTCTCCGATCTAGCGACAGATCTTATATCTTCGCACGGTTTGCTTGGGCAATTCTGCACTTCTACAACGCGTCAAGCCGTTCATCAACTCTGATATGCAACGCCAAGTCATTTGACTTAAGGTTGATGAGGAAACAGCCGCCTTCAATGTCAGGGAAGGGAATAGTAAAAGTCCTTCGGCTTGTATTCCTCTACAATGGGCGCCAGGTCCAAATTTGCTACTGCACTTTGGTAAATCAGAGGAAAATATCCGAAAGTTCGAGACAAGTTGGTGAACCGGAAAAATAAGTAGTGGCTGCAGACAATACAATTTCTATTTAGAGTTAGCTATGTATACTAAAGATATGCAGAGATAATAGATACGGTACCATCAATTTCCTTGCTTATCTTCTTGTGTTTCTGTGGAAAAGAGGATATACGACTAACTCATGGAAATTCCCATGTCCTCTTAACCAAACCTCGAGTCCACTCCCCTCGCTAGCTTACGTAGACCGAAAACATAAGACTCCTAGATTTCATGCACCCTTTCAGATTCACTCAGATGGTAAAAAGGAGGGGATCGAGATCGCTCTAGTCTACCGCTTGACGAGGGTCTGGTGAGCAAGGAGAGAACTGATCCGAGGAGTCACTTCAAAAGGTCCCATCAATCCCGCCCAAAAAGACGTAGGTACCCTCTCCTAGTACACACTGTTACAGAGGATTTTTCTCCACGATGTCTCTCAGGTATCCATTGTCATCTGCAAAGGCCGTTGCATCTTGCATATCAATAGTTAATATTGTCACACCATTGTGAGAGTCAATGTCAGTCTTCTCCACTCGGGTAAGTCACCTAATGGGGCCGGAGCCGTTGAACATTCCGATGGGACCCGTAACTGTAATGCCTGCGGGCCAATGATCTCCGGATGGCGGACCCTTTTCGGTTGCCTGCTTCTTGGGTATGTGTTGTCAATGGAGAGGAGGCTCTGATAGGTAAAGTGGGGAATCAGAGGGAGGGGAATCGTCAGTGTTAGGAGGATCACTACCTAACACCTGCCCAAGTAGCTAGCTTAGGCGAAGCACTTTAATTCAGTGCCCAGATTCCTTGTGTTTGGCGAGCTGCAGAACCAATATACCTAGTAGGTAGTACGGGTAGCTGCTTGTAGTGAGAGACATGGGTACCTGACCTGTATCTATTTCAAGTCCCCGGTTTTTTTGGTCAACCGCTTGACAGATTGACTTGTCAAATGAGGCAATGCAGGTATGCAGCTCACGATGTCCGCTATTATTAACGGTGAGTTTATTACGCTAATTATAGAAGAGCCTTCGAGGATATGTACTTGGTGGCTCTCTTGTCTTGACTTTTTCTCACGGCACAGTGTTACGCAGTACATGGGAAGAGAATTGGAGTTTTTTTGACATCAAAAGGAGCAGCTACTCCTCTTCTCTATGTCTTCTCCCCCCCCCTCTTCTCTCGCATAAGACGTCACAGTGAATACGATTTCTCAGCTTATCTATCAGAGTCTCGCTCCGTATTCGGATTTCCGTCATGACATACTCCGTACTCGGGAAGGTACTCACTCTATTGGACGATAGAGCGGATGATGAGAGTGAATAAAAAATATGAGGTCAGGCGTTTGCTTTCGCTGCCTAAATTCAGCAGGCAGAAAGAAGGAGCTGTTGAGCAAAAGCTGCTTCAACACGTCATTGACGATTTGTTGGCATCCGGCTATGGATGACCGGGAGCCGTTGGGGAAAAGCTGCTTCAACACGTCATCAGTAATCTGTTGGCATCCGCTAAGGATCACCAGTATCCGTCCTTCGATGCATGTGGTCACGAGGTTATCTTGCTGCCGAGAGACAGAAGACAGTAGAAGGAAAGTTGATTTAATACGTCATCAATGATTTGTTGGTATCTGCCGTAGATAACTGGTATCCATCCGCTTTCGCGTATATAGTCACTGTTCTACTTCGTTGTCGAAATTCAAAAAGACATATGGAGCTGTTGATGGAAAAATCTGCTTCAACTCGTGATCAATGATTTATTGGCTTCCGCTATGGATGACTGGTATCTGTCTCTCGATGCATACTCCTGCTGCACCCTTAGAGAAGTAACTTGCTCAACATCTCTCACTAAATAGGGTTCTTCATATATAGGTAGATAAAAGAGACAAAAGGCCAAGGCTTTCCACATTAGCTATCTTCCTATTTTAATTGCTTCTTTAAGTACTGGAGTTCGATACAACAACTTGCTTCAAGTTAAATAAGGAAAGAAGGCCCGGGAGATGGTTGTATAAACGAAATAGGCAAGTAAGGTTCTGCTAAGCGAATCAACGCGATGCCAGGTCACGTGTACGATTGGATTTACGGGTCATGGCTCCATCACGATCTCAATTACACACTCTTTTCAGGTAGCCAGAACTTCATGCCTTTATATCTCTATGTCAGCCAGCCATCTCTACTTTCTTTTCCATTAGCCAGACGTCATTACCTTTATTTCTTCAGCAGCAATCTCTACTTTCTTCTCTTCGGCTAGCAATATCTACTTTCTCTACGTTAGGCAGCTATCTCTACTTTCTTCTCGCCAGCCTATCTATTGATTATGTCTACCCCTCCATTGCCGACATCGTCTCTTATACTAGATTTCCAATGCCTATTTACGCATGACCTGCGCCGGAAACATAAAAGATGGCAAGATGGCAAGTTACAGTTCCATACCTATAATAAAAAGATAATGGTGTATGATGAAGGGAGGAGATACATCGGTGAATCATATTGGCAAGCCGATGCAGAGGATTTTCAAGAAGGTGTTGAATTTGCGCTTGATCAAGGCGCGGCTCTTATACAAGTCGCGGAGTGTACGGATACAAGGAAGCAGGACTTATCACAATTTCTTGGAAAGCGCATAAAAGAAGTGCAGCAAAGACGTGCCGAAGCAGCTGCGAAAGCACCAATATCAAGGCCGCCCCATCAGAACCCGGAGCCGATCGGCCGGGCTGCTATACCAACCCGGTCACCGTATGACTTCCGCAAGGCAATGGCATCTGAGGACAAAGCACAGCAAGCCAAGGACGCACCAAGTAAAGCACCGCCAGCAAAGAAGATGAAAGTACAACATCCTCCGCTGAGCCAGGTATCACATGCACAGAGTCTATTTGGCACAAAACTGACACTTGGCGAATCATCTTCTTCTACACCCTATTCGTGGAGAAGTTCTCTGCCAGCGTCGGCGCAACAGAGTACAATTGGAGACCTTGAAGTGCCAACGCGAAAAAGCACAAGACCAAGATCCAGTCTTGATGTCCGTCAATTACCGACGCACGAGAGCGCACAGCCAAAATCCGATCTCGGTTTTCATCAAGTGCCGACACAAAAGAGCACAGTTGGTGATCTTGAAGTGCCAAAGCGAATGAGCGCAATCGGTGACCTTGAAGCGCCAAGGCGAATGAGCACAGGACCAAGATCGGAGCTTCATATCCAGCCAAGGCGAGCCAAGAGCCTGTTCATGCTACCGAAGAAGGATGCTGGTCCTAGTGCCAATAATAGTGCTCCTCTTGAACAATCGAGGGAGCCGCGGCTATCAGATCTTCCTCCCTTGAGTTTCTCTACTCTGCTTTCGGAGTACGACGGTCCACTAATTCCATCGTCTGAAAAAGAGACGACAACGAACAAGGCAGTGCTTGGAAAGGCGAATAATGGAGCCTGGAGTAGACATGCGGAGGATTTGCTTGGGATGACACGGCCAACACGACGCTAATTTATCTACATGAAGCGCGTTACTTTATTCTTTGCTTCTTTTTATACTTGTTTTCTTTACCGCTAATGGTTTTTTTTTTCTTCTTCTAATTATCAATACATGCGTGATTCTTCTCTATTAATTTAATTTTTCTGCACTTCTTCTTCTATTTCTTGCCTCTCTTTGACTTTGAAGAACCTTCGTGTCTCAGACGTACTTGTACTAAAACATGCCGCCACATAAACTGCTACCCGGCACCAGGCCCAACTGGGAATAAGATTACAGGCGTGTCTGCGCTTCCAAGCCATTTGATGGCTTGGAAGAAAAAGAAGACAAAAAGGGGAAAAAGGCAAAATAAAAAAAGGAAACTCTGGCAAGGCTGGCTAGATCAACTTTATCTGGCTCGCTTGATGGCTGCTGCATACTTGTAGATCTATCTTGAGGCTATACAAAAGTACGCGACACACTAATAAGGCTGGACAGAAATCTAGGGTGTGGATAAGAATCGAGTAGATATAGAACTTGTACGGAGTACAGGCATATTTGTATAGGTACTTTAACGTTTGTCCATCAGTACTCCATTCCTGTTCTCAGTCTATTGGAGCTCTACCGTAATTGTACCACCCTAAGCGGTTTGTAATAAGGAGGGACCGCGGAATATGTTCAGAGTACATACACACGAACTATAACACGAACAACAAATCTATGAGAACGTACTCCGTAATGCTTCTTTTGTTATGCATTTTTGTATGTGAATGTGTATCCACTGCCAGCACTTGTGTGCTCATAATCTCTCTTGTCCCGCTTCTTTTACAAACCCCCTCCCCCCCCCCCAGCTTTGTTTGTATGTACTTGTACATACCTAGTAGTACCTTATCTTGTTTACTAGACCTTATTTTACTACATACTCGGAAGCCCCCGATATCTCATACCCCAAAGAAATCAAACTCAACATCAAACGCCCACCAAAAGAGGGAACTTTTTCCCATGGGCGGAGTTTTGAGTCACTCGCATGTGGGGCCCCAATAACCCAAACGGATTTCCATTGGCCAATCAATAGCGCAAAGCTCTCGCCGAAGCCCCATCTAAAGTGGCGCACTTGGTGGGACTGACAAGCCAATTACATTCGCAGATGGTGGGACCCTGGAGGCTTTGGAATGGTTTGATTGGCTTGCTGAGCCACCATGACCGCCTTGCGCTATACCTTTTCCAGCACGCCGAAAGAGTCAGGATTTGTTGCATCTGCCATTGGATCCCTTTGGACTATTTTCACTGCTACCAGGTATTAAGGCGTTTGTCTGGCCTTATGACCGAAACACTTGAAATACCGTCACGACTCCCAGCTGCGACGCCTCAGGAATCTCGGTTTTTTTCTCTTTCTTTTTTTGCTTTCAACTCCTTTTCCATACCAAACAATAACCGCTCTTCATCGAATCTTCTACTTATAAAGAAGGGTTTGATTTTTGATTCTCCAAGCTTCATAGGTTTATCTCGCTTTGGCTTAAAATCCTACCTTTACTTGGTCCCTCTTTTCCACTCCAGCGCGCCATCTCCCCTCTCTTCTCATAGTTTGTCAAGGCAAACTTGGCGCAGCTGCGAATAACCTCGTATCCTCTTCAATTCGTTTAATATTATTTAAAACAAAAAGAAAAAAAAAAAAAGAAAAAAAGAAAACTTGTTTCAACTCTCAAATCCTGCTTAAAAACTGGACTGTCCATTTTGTGTAAGTCCTCTTGAAATTGGGTTCTTCAAAAAAATATAATAAAAGAAGCAACCTCAGCTTACACTCCTATGGCTGGCCAAAACAACGTATTCGAACTACTTCCTGCGGTAGAGCGTTAAAGCGATCTTCATTGCGACGCCCACCCCTGAGTCCTTCTTCTCCTTCTCCTTCGTTAGATGATACCTTACGGCTACTCGATTAAAACGCCGCCTTCTTTTTCAGCAATGGCTTCTCAGTACACCTCTGCTGCCCCTCTTCCCCAGGGCTTCTCAGTCTATCAGGCCCAGCTTGGCGCCCAGCTTCAGTTCTTTCCTGCTCTCGGTACTCAGGAACTCGATGATATGATTAACGTATATGTGCCTGGCTCGGCCACTCTCAAGGAGAAGCGAGCAACCGTTTCGCTCGACTTCTTAGAGCATACTCAGCTGACTGGCCAGACCTTCAAATTCTACCCTGTCTATCAGCCATCTAGTCCTGTTGCAGCTTCGCCTGTCAACTCCATCTCAGCCTCTTCGTCTTCTTTCAGTAATGCCTCTCCAGTCAACTCGACATCATGGAACTGGAGTCACACATCGGCATCTCCTTCGCTTTCTTCTTCTTCTACTTCTCGCTTCTCCTCTCAGAGTCGTAAAGCCTCCAAGATCGCAAACACATTAACCACACGCTATCCTACTACCGACCTTTCACATCTTCCTGGCATGAAGATCATGACCAAGGATGGTCAGGATGTCACTAACTCGGCATCACGGGGCTCAAAGACAAAAGAGCAGCGCGACCATGCACACCTAATGCGAATCATCAAAGCTTGCGACAGCTGTCGACGAAAGAAGATTCGCTGTGACCCAAGTCATAAGAAGCGATCGGCCTCTCAATCCCAGCCTCAGTCTATGCCTAAATCAACAAAGAAGGCCCGTGTATCACCTCCCAAACCAGCTGCTGTGGACATATCTACATTACATGACAATAATCCGGGCATAACAAGGTCACCGCTCGGTATTGATCCTACATTTACATTTTCCGACTTGGACAGCTTCGAGTCTTCAGCTTCCACATACGAATCATGGGAAGAGTTTATTCAGTATCCTGCCGCGGATGTGGAAGAGAACTACGACTTTTTCCTCGACCCCGAAGGGTACCTTTCCTCCCAGACTTCTGCTTCATCTTCGTCTGCTTCACCTCCCAAGGCGTTTACGCCTGCCTCGCAGCAAGAATTACTTGCTGCGCCTGGCTTTGAAGAACGCGAAGCAATGTCGTCGGAATTCACCTCACCACAACTTCCGTTCTTGGAGGATGGCCAGCTTGGTTCTACAATCAACTACACCGACTTCAACTTATACTCGCCAGCATCCAGCTTCTCTGAGGATGACCGTATGATTTCAATATCATCCACGAGACTACCCAGTCCAAGCCAGCTAGCCGTCCCCGACTCTGAGCTGTTTGTCTATAATAGCTTCGATGGCGATGGCCATAGGGCCGACTGGAGCGGTCCAAGTGCACCAGTGTCACCACTAGACACCACCAGCCTTGTGGCGGGCGCCAATGGACAACCGTGGTATGATTCGAGTCACCAACTGGGCGAATCATCTGAACAAGACTCACGAGCCAGTCTCAGCGTCATAACTGAGACAGACTCCGTTGATGGACTTCGTATAGCGGATCCATCGGATGGCTGTGTAGCATTTACCACAGCGATTGCGAATGGCGTGGAAATGATAGGGCATCCCACATCTCTATTCTCTCTCCTTTCATCCTTCTTCTCTTTCTTCTTTTCCTTTGTATTCGCTCTCCAAATGGACACCAGCATCAAGGCATACTTTGGAATGATGTCCTCTCCGTCAACAACAAGCCATGACAAGTCGATATCGGAAGATGACCTCTCAATATCGAAACGTTCGGCTCACCAACATAAGCGCTACTCCCAGTCTTGGGGAGCCCAGCCTTCAGTATTACGACATGAGATATCTCGTCTCTCCCGTTTCTCATCTTCCCTTCATAGAGGCGTGTCTTCGTCTTTGGTGGCCCCCTTGATGGGATAACCCTTTTTTCTTCTTTGCGCTAGCGGACGTTAGGTAGAGAAGGTGGGCAATAGTGCCCGCGTGTATTTTCTATAGGTCCTTACGGCTAATATGACCCCTTTGCGTGGACGGACATGTGGTGATTTTTGGTTTACTGCGGGGAATTTGGTTTTCTATCTGCCGATACGGCTGTATCACATACATAGATTATAGTTGTGGGAAAAAGCTTGCCTTAAGGCATTGTTGTAAAAAATACACTGACTAGGCCAACAAGACCTGGAATTTTTTTTGTTAACTGTTGTTTCTTCTTTGTTTCCTTTTGTTATTCTAAATACATATTGAGCAGCGGTTTTGTATAGTCAATTTTCTCTTCTACGGTCAACGATCTCAAAAAACAGAGTAGCATAAAATTAGAATTTTGATGAGGAATAAGCAGCATTGAGAGTCTTCGGAGTCTATCTATACTATCCATGCAGAGCAAAGCCTATGGAGCAACATATTTGGTACTGAGCAATCTCCAATTTACAACAAACAAACAAATTTACACGGGCTGAAAAAGGCAATTCTGGCTGTGGGGAAGAGAGTGAGTGGGTGGTGCGCTTAGTCATACTATTCGATAGGTGCAAGTGTTTTTTCAGTGAATGGGTGTGACAGACATTCAAACGCAAAGGCTGGGTCAAAATCTCTGTCGTCTCACCGCAGAGCAGGCACAAACATAGAACTTCATTTTTGATGATCACCATACAACTCAAGTGTCTCACCTCATCCATCAAACGGCTTCGAATCGTCAGAGTTCCCCTCTCGAGTGAGTATCCCTGTCATATACGGCGCTCTGCAGAAAGTTATGGACTTTGGCTCTTGAAGGAAGCCTAAGCTGTGAAGATTTGAGAGCTGTTGAATACTTGAACGTGTTTGGAATGGACTGCAAGGTGTGAGGAGCCTTGATTCATTGGATCAACGGAAAACGCACTGGCAGACAAACGTGGGAAATGCTCCTACATCTGCAATAGGGACGAAGAGAAGATCAGCCTACCCAGACGAGGGTCCTGGGCAACGAAGAGGAAAAATAAATTTCTTCGACTTGACGAGGAAGAAAAAAAAAAAGAAAAATAGCAGGCGTTCTGGATTTTGAGATCTATTGAAAAAGACAAGGTAAGCAAAGAAAAAAAAAGAAACGAAAAGAAAAGAGGGATAGAAAAATCCACTTATCAGCTCTTTGACAGAGCAGGAGAAAGGAGGAACAGCAGTAAGTAGAACTGAAGTTAAAGTGACGAGGACCTTGAAGTGATAAGAAGAGCTCAACTTCAGAAAGCGTTCAGAAGAGAGGCGGTCAAGCTGATACGTATAACCTCGCAAAGTGCAGCAAGTATCAGATCAAAATACCGAGTGCAGCAATCCTGAAAGGACAGGAAAAGGGCTAAGCGAGGAGAAGTGATAAGCAAGCGAAGAGATACGAAGAGGGAAGTGAAAGAAAGGAAGGAAACAGGACGAGAAGCGAAAAGAGAAGCGAAGAGAAGCGAAGAGAAAACGAAGAGTGGCATGATTTGAGGACAAAAGCTAGTAAAGAGGGAAGGCATAGAGAATCAAAAGAGGGGGAGACGCATCTCAACAACTATTCAACGACATCATCATATCCCATCCGCGTCATTACAACGAATCATACAGACCTTATCACATAACAAGTTACCGGTGTTCCTTCCGTGACCTGAGTGGAGCAGCACTCACCGCTGTGAGTGGTCGCGTGAAGAGGAAAAGAACAAAAAGGCAGGACCGAAAATAAGGTCGCAGGTCCAGGGGGAACTGCGGCCGTGGGAAAATAAAAAATAAAACCTGAGGCGAATCCCACAACTCAATTCACTTTTCTTTTCCCCCCTCCAAAGGCAAGGAAGAAATTAACACAATCTTCTCAATCCAAAGCAAAGAAGCGTCTTCAACAAGAGTCAATCAAGTCAATCGTCGTTCATTCACTAGATTTGTAGGGAACCATGCCAGCTAAGCTCAAGTCACTCGGGCTTGCAGTTGCCAAAAACTCCCTTCGCAGGATGTTCCGTCACCCTTTGCCCACCGGTGACGAAGTTGAGGATGAACGCCGAGCAGTTCCTTCCCCACCACCTCCTTCTTTAGCAGAGGGAGTTTCCCCCGATAATTCTCTCTGGGGGCATGGGCTACATTCATCTGACTCTGACGAAGACATCTCTTCTGAAGAAAGCTTTGACGAAGGCTTTTGTGACAATTGCAACTCTGGAAATCACTCTGGAACATCATCGTCAACTATGTCGCCAACTCCATATCAGTACGCCTCTAAGGGCGAAGATGACAAGGAGAATCGCCCTCCTTCTGAACCCTTTATTGTCCTTACTGAACGGATTGCCGCCATCAAATTGGCCCAAGATGCAGATGAAGGCATCTCCATGACCCCGCCCACCGTCTACGGTGTGGCCTCTGAAGGCAACCCAGAGGAAGACAGTCTTCTCATTGCCTTTAATGACCCGGCAGTAATGGCTGAGCGTGCTGAGCACCTCAAGTTCATTCGCATTGCCTTGGATATGGTAAGTCCTCTTTGTTTCGTATTTTCGCTATCCTTTACGTCCTCTTCATTCATGCTGTCTGCTTGCTCTCTACATGATGCTCTTCTACATGATGCTCTTCTACATGATGCTCTTCTACATGATGCTCTTCTACATGATGCTCTTCTACATGATGCCCAAATGATGCCAAGTAATGTTCCACGCTTGATGTTTTTTTCTTTCTTTTTAATTTCCCGCTGTTCGTTTTGTCTGTTCTTCTCTTTTCTTCCTTTCTTCTCTTCTTCTTTTTACCCTTTCTTCTCTTCTCCTCTTCTCTCTCTCTCTCTCTTTTTTTTTTTTTTTTTTTTTTAATATCAAATATGGCTTAACTAACCTCCACCACTCTAGGCCCGTCTCGCACTTGGAACCAATGAGACTCCTGTTGGTTGTGTGCTTGTCCATAATGGCAGGGTGGTTGCCAAAGGCATGAATGCGACCAATGTCACTCGTAACGGAACCCGTCATGCTGAGTTCATGGCTATTTCTGCATTGCTCTCCATTCCAAGTGAGGGGGGGTCGCAGACCACTTTTCTCGGATCCCATAGCGACGGGTCACACATTTGTTCAGCTATTCAAGAGTGGTGCCTTCGTGATGGAGGTAACGCAGACGGCAGCAAGGGTCACTTGTATCCATATGGCCAAAGACTGATTCCTGCTGGTGAGTCTGTGAACCGCAGCGTCATCCGGGGGTGTACCCTGTATGTGACGGTTGAGCCTTGTGTCATGTGTGCTTCGGTGCTTCGACAGTTTGGCATCAACAAGGTCTATTTTGGTGCTGTCAACGACAAGTTTGGGGGCACTGGCGGAGTCTTTAGCATTCACGCCAACTCTCTTCCCGTCTCTGAAGACGGCCAAACGGCTAGCGCTCATCCTCAGCCCAAGCCTATTCAATATCCTGATGGCGGAGGCAGCCTTGGCACCTCTTTTCCCGTAGGTGGAGGTGATGGAGGCAATACTGAGAACGGCTACGAGATTGAGGGCGGCTGGGGCCGCGACGAAGCCGTCGGTCTTCTCCGACGTTTTTACGTGCAGGAAAATGGCAGAGGTACGTGTATCATCAAGAGTTTTTTCTATAACCTGTCCTATTCATCTCATCTCATACCAAGAGCATTTGCTAACAGCAGCTATGCAGCCCCTATTCCACGAAAGAAGGAAGGTCGAGCTGCGCGCTTGGCTGCCATGTTGGAAAGGGATGGTCTTTATATGGACGTTCCCAACCTTGATGATAAAGATTCTGATGTTGAGGAGCTCCCAAAGGGAACAAGTGGCTTTAGAAAGATTGTTGGCCATCTGCCATTGGTTGAGCCCGTCGAGTGTGACCCTTTCCTTTACCCTGCCACTGCCCCTGAGGGGAAGACCTTTAACCCGGCGGATGAGCCCTTTGATGCTCCTCCTAGCGTGGTTGCCAAGCTTGAGGAATGGTTGAAGGATGACTTTAACCCTGATGATCTTATTGTTAGGCGACCTTTACCTCCTAGGTGGCCTGTCCCTGCTGATTATGAGGAGGAGGAAATTCCTGAAATAGAGTCTTCCGATGAGGAAATGCTTGAAGAGGAGTAATGGAAGGGTCACTTGCTGACAATTCTCTTTGTGAGATGCTCTTTGTGAGACGCTCTTTGTGAGACGCTCTTTGTGAGACGCTCTTTGTGAGACGCTCTTTGTGAGACGCTCTTTGTGAGACGCTCTCTCTTTGTGAGACGCTCTTTGTGAGACGCTCTTTGTGAGACGCTCTTTGTGAGACGCTCTTTGTGAGACGCTCTTTGTGAGACGCTCTTTGTGAGACGCTCTTTGTGAGACGGACTGAATGGAATTTTTTTTTGGGAGGGCAAACATGGCTGAAGTTTTTCGACGTCTATATGCTAGCTAGTTTAAGTCCTTGTCACAGACACACAGACAAAAAAAAATAATACTATACAATTTGATTGCGCAATCTGGGAATCAAATCCAGCCCGCTCCCTAACGTTGTAAGGATGGCAACAAAGAATTTTATTACTGAACTAACTACGCTTGTGATGCTTGTATTGTCACGGTAAAAGTGAGGCTCATGAAATCTCTTTTTCTTTTCTTTTACTTGTTATGATTCGTTCTTGATTGATTTAACTCTTCAAGGACGTGATAGCTAAAGTGTACTACGGAATTGTCTCCTCTCTCGTCAAAAGTCAGAATGATAGAAGAAGAGAATAGCGGCTCATTTCAAAAGACTTTCCAGGGGCGCGTCCATGGGCTTGTCTTTGCGGTAGTGCCAACTGTTCAATTCTACCTTTACAAACGTATACCCCAAAACCAATTCCACCAGATGAAGAACCATGCCAGGCGAAGTGAATGAAGCACCATCATCTCTATCCTGAAGCTTAAGAGTCAGGATATCGCGGGTGGAATCGACACCAAAAGGATTTCGCTGAAGATCGATGGCAAGGAGTGGACTAGGTGTTCTTTCCCAAGTGGGATAATACAAGCATCAGAGGAGCCAGTTCAGGGGTATTGCATCGCTATTAAATAATTTGTTTTTGTCTTTTCTTCTTCTTTTCCTTTTCCTTTTTTTTCCCCCAGATTTAATTTACAGGCAGATTGATGAGGTTGTTGTTATGTAGACTTGTCTGTCTGTTCACATTGGCAAACGAGACGAGAGGTACGAGACCCATAGCCCATCTCTGTAGATTTAGAAAAGCTGTTTGCTACAACAAAAATATACTCCAATTCGTATTTGCTACCATTCAAAGTCGATGATCTAGCTGTGGCTGATTTACTATGATCAATCTATCCGAAGATCAATCACTTCACCCTTCAGATTTGGAACCATAGACAAATTGGTTTTTCAGCCTCAGTACGCTAACGACGCAGCCAGCTCCTCTCGGTGTGATAATGACTTGGATTCTTGCAGCTGCTCAAGCAGGGAGGCGTTCTAGATGATGACTAGTCTCTTTTTAATTATTATAGTATAGCCTTAATTAACA
>JACBYL010000673.1:0-43695 GCA_015266385.1 Trichoderma oligosporum | reverse complement strand
GAAAAGCCACATAAAAAAGCCCGTTATCTAAGATTCAGAAATGGGGGTGATCCTGGTATGATGAGCTATTTAATTTCCTCGGATTTTGTTGTACTCTGCAAAATAAAAGTATGTACGGAGTATGGGTATGGAATCACTTTTACTTTTACTTTTACTTTTTACTTTCACTTTTACTTTGCATTAATTATGTGTGGAGTATTCCGAGCCCCATAATGTTTTCTTTTTTTCTTTTTTTTTTTTTTTTTTTTTTTTTTTTTTTTTTTTTTTTTTTTTTTTTTTTAAATTCTTACTTTCAATAATCCCCGGAATTGAACAAAGTTTTTAAATTATAAATAGGCAGTACTTGATAATTCTCGCGGCTTGATGAATGAATTTCAATACAACGCCGTTGCAAGCCAGTTCTGCATGTAGCACTGGTTTTCTCCCCATCAAGCATCAAACAAAACACGTGGACATGCCAGCAGCCAGATGATGCCTTGGTAAAACGTTTCACTGCATACCAAAATATGTTCTACATAGGTAGGTAGTGCTGATTAGAACATCTTTCCTAGCTTCCGTAGTAGGTCATGGTTCGGTCGGCAAAAGCAGACAAAGCGTCTAAGGAGCCCTCCAAAAGTCAAAAGCGCCGTTACCGCACTTTGCGCCTTTACCAATCATTCTGATGTCGTGCTGTCTTCATGATAATGAGAAACATGGGGCATAAGACACAAGACAATGAATTTAAAATTTAAAATTAAATTACATTGCATCAGCTGCGGTAACGGCGGCGATGGAGTCCATCAAGCCGAACCGCAAACAACTCGCACTACTTGTATAATGTCGTTCCTACATAATGGTGGTGTTGTGGCAACTAGGGTTTCGCGAAGCCTTCTAGAAGCGTAGATCCTTATGCTGCCAAGGCTGCACATTGGGTAACATTGCGAAAATCCATTGCCACACAAATCCCATACTTTTTTTCTTCGTGGTGGTTACAATGTTTTCCGCGGAGTCCTCCATCAATTTTTTTTTTAATTTTTTTTCCCTATTGAGATTGCTGATTCGCCCTATGGCATTTCGCCCCCAATACTAACGATCCTGACAACACATTGGCGAACAGTCTCGACTGGTACGAATTAGTAGCATGAATTACCTACAATGGGCAATCACGCATGTCCAGACGGGATTGGATAAGAAAACTCGATAGATAAGGCATGTCGATCTGTAGAATCAGGGCACCCAGTATGACATTATTGCTGTCTTAGTGGCTATAGTTTTCTTCTCAACACCAAAAAGGTTTGTGGGGAACAGAATGATTGTTTGCCGTCTAAGCCGAATATGCCACCCATTGACTAATAGTAACTGATAGTACTCATCGCGGTAAAAACAACGTGCTGTAACAAAGTAATTAAAACTGTGATGATTGTTGCTTTGTATTTCTTAACTCCTCGGGGGATATCCAATCATGGCATTTCGGTGAAGGAGGCCCCAAAAAAAGCTGGTGGTTGAATGACGTTCACAACAAGCCCCAAAAGCCCCGATTCAAACGGTTTTCTCTCATATAATTGGTAATACAGAGAGCAGTAGTCTTCCTGACTTTTGCTTCCCACAAATCGGTTTTGGCGCCACAAAGAACAAGTTCATCCCAGTTCCATCCCATTCTTTGTGCTCCCCACATGGGGCCCCGCGATAGCTAATAAGAGATTGAGGAGATATTCCAATGACTAGCTCGCTGATTGACTAGTTGAATTGCCTTCTCCTCACCGCAAATTCTCCCAACCATAACATTTGACTTAGCTCGTTAAGATAACCATGGGTTTCCCTGTTTCTCTTAAAAGGAATGGCGCCTGGTCTTTTGCTTCTATGGTTTGGCTAAGTTCTCTTAGCTGTCACAGAAAGCGAGAGGGTTTTTTTTTGGGGGTTGTTGGTGGCTATTTATTTGCTCAGTACTATTTAACCAAACGAGCAAGAAGCTACCACAGTGCTTTTCTATCCAAGTTTCCCTCACTAGAGAATTGCCCCGTGTTCTCCTATTCTGGCTGTCGTTTATCTGTTGTATATCTTGCAAGTAGCTCTCCAAACTGCTCGTTTCCCATTTGCGATCCTAAGATTCAGCTTGGGCGTTCAGGGTTGAGACTAGCCCACTCCTGACATCACTTGAAGCTTTTTTTTTTTTTTTTTTTTTTTTTTTTTTTGTCTTTTTTTTTTTTTTTTTTTTTTTTTTTTTTTTCTCGCTTCTTCCGTTTTTTTTTTTTTTTTTTTTTTTTTTTTGGCTAGCCAAGTGACGCCTCGTGGGGTCGGAAGCCCCCTTTCTCGCCGCCGCCATGACAGTGCTTTCTACCAATACAGCTATGGTGAGGGATGAAAATCTAGAACCTCCAGCTGTAAAAGACCGCAATACTGGTCCCACTCAGCTTCGGCTAGTTGATCTAGATTGGTGAGAGCTTGAATGGCGGACAACGGTTTTGCAGAGCTCAGTAGTTCGAGATAGGCATTCATACCTTTCCACTTTGAAAGGCCATTTCAACCACTCTGCTCTGTCCAGGCTTCGTGACTTCTCATAGTACGTTGCGGTGGGATTGTCAAATAAAGTCCTAATCCGATCGGACGCTATTTCTCGCGTTATCGGCTGTCCATCATTCGCATAACCTCAGCTTCTGCATCTGCCACCGCCGCATTGTCCCCATTACCGATATGTAGCCCTTTCTTTTTCATTTCATCCCGGATCATGCTTCTTTTCAGCATCTTACTCCCAAAGCTTGGAAATTCTTCTTTGAGTTTCTGCATCCAACCTTCCAAACTACGCATGGCAACAACCAGAAACCCTAGCTCTTCTCGATCTACGTCAAAGACCTCCCACCACTCATGCTCTGGCATCTTGGCACCAAGGTCTCGTGCCGCATTATATATCGCTGCTGTAGCCAGAGCATGCGGCTGGTGCGTAAGGTAGAGCATCTGTGGCGATAGCAGAGCTGTGTTTAGGTACTGTATAGTCCGTAGGGAGACTGTCGATCGTGGCTGTGATAAAAAGTCGAGTGTCTGAAGGTAGGTGATAGCAAGTGGATGTGGAAGAGATACGTGGGTGTTAAATGATAGCGATTGAAGAATGCGAGCTTCTAGACTCAGTAATCGCTGTTGAAAAGCGTAGTAATCTGCTTCGGTCTGATAATATGATCGAGGGTCGTCCTTGGGCAGCTCCCCCGTGGAAAAGAGAGCCGAGTTGGAAGATGCTAAGTATGCGTAGACATTCGAGACATCACGAGGCGATCGAGGCATTGGCCCTAGCTTCGACACAATGTAAATCGTGGCAGCAGATACATCCTGCAATGGGTAAACATCTCGAAGACGCGATAGCGGACAAGTGGAAACACTGGGTCACATACGCTGAATTCATGAGCCATTGGCGAGTTAGTCAACCAGAACCGACCCAACAGGACATTGGCTTGAGCCGCAACCGACTGAGGTAGCTGCAATAGCCGTCCTGCTGCCTGGGTTAGACATTGCGTGGCAATGAAGATGATTTCCTGAAGATCCTGTGGCAACGACGAGAAGGACGCGCGGTGGTAAAGCTGTGAAGGCGTCGTTAGTGGGTTCGTGAGATGGCTCATTTTCTTTGAAAATTAAAGATATAAAATTTTTGGTGAGATGCCACTGCTGAACTCCGTACGGGAGCTACTGCTGAGGCGAATTATCCTTGGGTAAAGCTAGCCGACGGAGTATTTGAATTTGTGAGGCAAGAAACTTTTTTTTTGATGAGGCAATGAAGTCCGGCGACCCACTAGAGCTATCACTGGTTCCGCCGGTTGTACTTCGTTGGTTTATCTAAGCCATAGCATTCTTCAACTCGAACTAGATAAAGGGTCGACATCAACGCCACATGAGTTGAGTGGAATTTGCATTACTAAACTTCCTCTTCCTCTTATTTTTCTTCTTCTCTTCTTCTTATTTTTCTTCTTCTCTTCTCTTCTTTTTTTTTTTTTTTTTTTTTTTTTTTTTTTTTTTTTTCCCTCGCCAAAGAATATATTCAGAAGCAATAATGTGTTGCGCCAATGGCTTCTACTGCGAGAATGCTTGAAGAGTATTACGTAAGATAGCTTGCCAGTCCTGAGTGCGATACAACCTGAAGTTATATCACGCCAGTCTTACAAATCGAATTCCCTAAAATATTACTGCCTTACTCAACTTTGAAGTCTATAGCTTAGCTTAACTTTGGGGACCGAACACTAAAAGTCGTTCTTTTTTAAACGAGTGGTAAGAAGCCGACGGGATTTCCTCCGTCTCCGAGAGGGCCGGTAGCGGTCCGGCTCTAAAAATTCGTCCGCGAAAACCCCTAGTAATAGGATACTGAAGCTTACTGTATGGGAAAACTTTAGAAGACATATTCTTATTGGACGCCTGCTTTCAAAATCCAGAAGTCCATTCAAGTAGGCAACTTCTCGTGGTGCCCATTAATAAGCACTAGCTCATTAGCTTCAAAGTATCCGTACAGCTCATTCTTTAAGTTGACCACTCGTCCGGAGCGCAAGTTCTAGAGGAGTGGCGGCGGCTTTTTTTTTTTTCAGCCTTACAAGGCCAGAACGAGCTGACAGTGGCTCAAACGATTGCTGAATGGGGGAAGGGGGGGAACCTACTTTATTTATATTCGCTGCTATTGGTGTCGCTACATGCTTCCTGCCGAGATGTCATATTATTAGCTACGGTGTTTTCTGATGAGATGTATATACCTACAAGTACAAGGAGGACACACATGTCTTCTACAGGGAGGCCACTTAGGTGTAGGATTTAGTGCAGAGCTTGCTTACTGAAACGCTCTAGGCATGAAAGTGCTATGTGATAAATGATACCTCCTGTTGGTTTCTTTAGACGAGACTACATATACTCCTACTTTGTATTATGACTTAGCTATGGACAAGACAAGGGGAACCACTTATTAGCATAGGCCGATTTATTCGCACAATCAAATTCGATGTCACGGAATAGACAGCCATCCCTCCAACCGGTCGGTATCCACCAGCTCCTTAGCGGAGAGGACCAAGAAGCCAACAATGATATCCACGAGTCATTTTCTTAGGCAGTTATAGTGTACTCTACTACTACGTAGCGTGTTTTGATCGGTTAGATCTGGACCCCAATAAACCGGCAAACCGGGTACCGGCTTCATGGACCCGGAGATGCCATGATCGACGGGCGAAGCCAGTTGTTCGTCAGCTGCTATCTGGCTTGTGACCCTCACTGAATTTTGATTGAGCGGCTACGAAGTGGTACTCTTGTAGTGGTTGGGATCATAAGTCTAAAACATTTGTTTTCCCTTTTCCTTTTTTTTTTGTCTCAGGTTTACGGAGTACAAGTACTGGGGTAGAGCTCGTCGTCTGGCTTGGCCCAACAATTCTTTTTTTTTTTTTTAAGGAGACATCAAAGGCTAGGAGGAGGCCTTGGGAGACGAAGAGATGCAGGTACGGAGAACATGATATAGTACCTTTAAAACCCCATTATACTTCACACATGTTTAGTAATAATATAGGCCATGTTGGATATCTTGATTATCTTTTTTTTCTTCGACCCAAAAACAGGTCAGCCCACGTTCTGGCTCCCGAGGCGTCCCGGAAAATCGGTTGAGAGAGTTACACGGACGTATAATTTGAGGACTTGCATCGGCTTATTTGCAGGTACTTTTTGTAATTGGATGTGGATAAGGAATACCTGTTGGGCGGTAACTCTGCAGGACTGCCAAGTAGCGCCGGTGTACAGACTTCCGGGGTACTTGGTAGAGATTTCCGTAAGCACCACCGCCACTGGCCTTGGCGAGTTGGCGAAGAAAGCTCTTCTCTTCATTTCATCTTTTGTCTTCTTGCAGCCTTTCAACTGCCGCGGTCATGCCCTACCCAAACTAATTCCCCCCTTGCCGGCATTTTTCGTGGAAAAAGAGGATAGCATTGATCTAGTACTCTTAGTTGCAATACCAAGACCTTAGGGTTAGCACTTAATAGTGTCTAGAGGCAGAGCCTGCAGGGGAACTACGGCAAAGCAAGCCCTGCTGTGTTACAGTACTGGGGCTAACTGTCACCTAATCTACTGGCTGCATCGCCTCAATTATTCCAAGTACAGCAGCCCTTTGTAGGTACATACATGTGCCTGTAGCCCTTTGTAGGTACATACATGTGCCTGTAGCTTAGTCCAGCGACAGCCGACGGCCAACACAACCCACAGCCCTGGCGGGGGGATTTCTTACTTACCTTATTTGGTTAGGTCGTGCGCCCCCTCTTCCACTTGATAGCCCACCCACACGCACTACCGAGGAATTGCTAGCAGAAAACCAAAAGCACAGGGAAACGCAACGCAACGCAACGCAACACGCGGGAATCATTTCATTCGCTCCATCATTCAAACAGGGAGAGTGGCGACGTGCATCGTGACAAGAAAGTTCGAGCCGAAGCTGGGCAGCTTGAAGAGAAAGAGAGAGAGGGACAGACAGACAGACAGACAGACAAAGATATACTGATAGATACCGACAGACAGACAGACAGACAGACAGACAGAGACGGACAGAGACAGGCCTGTTGATTCGTTTCTTGGTCGCATACCAAGTCCTTGCTTCTACTACTAGTTGTACTCGTATGACTACTAGTACATACTATCTTACTACTATTCCCTACTTATCCTGTCGATTTCCCTTGGCCTTGTCTTTTTGCCATTGCCCAGTTTCTTTTTTTTGATTAGTTTGGCCAGGCTCCGCATTCCGGCCCGCAGAACTACAAAGTATCTGACCCAACGTCTCTGCCTCTGCGTTGAGTGAGTTTATTAAAATAAGACAGGGCGCGCCAACCAACGAGCGAGAGACCGAGCGGGCGGGAGGAGTGGGTTTTGAAGCCTCAAAAACCGTCAACACCCACGCTCCATAAGAGTTACGAGTACTATACATGTGCTGTCAGCATTTAATATTTCCTTCCTAGCCTGGCCATTTCTCGCCCTCCCCGCCATTCTTGCGACACGCATCGCATAGCATCTCATCGCTTGGGACGCAAAACGCACACTGTGAAAAAAAAAAACCCCGAACTAAATCATCGCTCGCTGACCTTCTCTTCCTCTTCCTCCGAAGCCCAAGGGAGATCCGCTGTCACTTGCCGGGCTTGTTGCTTTCTTCCCTTGCAGCCAAACCGCTCCCGTATTATCGGCTCACTTTCTCCTGCGTTAGTGCTCGCGCCATCCTCCGTGTCCTCTTTTTTGATCTACAAGTTCTTGCAAGAGCTGGCGCATCGTACTCCTGGCCAATGCATCAAACATGGCGCCCTCAAAATTCTCTCTCATTTCCTCTGACATTGTCACTCCCATAACGCCGCCGCAGGAGTCTGAAGGCCCTCCGGTAAAGGAGAAACGGAGACGGGCCGGAAAGCCAAAGGTTCGAACAGGCTGTGTGACTTGGTATGTTGCGCCCTCACCTCGCGCTTGATTGAACCTTTTTATGGATGAAAAGCGGTTGACTAACAACATAAACAGCAAGTGAGCTACCCCGTCCCGTGTACATCTATAGTATATGACAGGAATTTTTTTTGGAATTTTTTTCTTCTTTTCTTTTGGTGTTTTTTTTGGGAGATTTTTATTTATTTATTTATTCTTTCTTTCTCTCATGTGGTCGCGCTGACTTGATTTTTTTTCGTCACAGAATCAGAAGAATTAAATGCGATGAGCAAAAGCCGGCATGCCAGAGATGCATCTCAACAGGTAGAACCTGCGATGGCTACAAAGCCAACACCAAGCCAAAAGCGACGAGAAAGCCAGGATTCTCTCAGCAGCTCTCATCGTCGTCATCAGTCAACCCACCGCCATCATCACTAACGCTATTACGACCCCTGGTTACCAACTTCAGTGGCGATTTGGTGGAGAGTCAATATATTCATCAATTTCTTCCCCTAGCAGAGGATCTAGTGGGCATTACGCATATTCACAACACTTTCTTCTGGGGACACGTCGTACCAGAATACTGTTTCACATCTAAAGCTGTGAGGCACGCAATCGTCGCTCTTAGCTCCGCATATCATGACTTCCGGCTTCCGAGATCTGACACAACTGTCGCCGGCCCGCCAAGCAACACCGAGCGCTATATTATCAACCAATATAACTTGTCATTAAATAGGATGGCCGAGGAGTTGAATGGATTGCCTATGAGGAAGCGCTATGGTATCATCATGATATGTTGTGTATCGTTTTTCTACATTGAAATTTTACGGCGGAACTGGCCAACCGCCATGATGCACCTTGCGAATGGCATCCGCTTAATGTCAAATCTGCCACATGAAGTGGAAGACGTCTTTCGACATCCGGAAATATTCAGTCACGACCATGACAATTCGCACGCCAGGGCCGTCTACATGGTCAAGCTGCTTCGCCGATGGGAAGGATCCGCAGCTTTCATGAGGACGAGTTCGCCACCGTCCCTATCTCTCCAAGCGTATGAGACTAGGAAAAGCAACGCCGCAGGACCCAAAGAATTCACGACTTTGGAAAGTCTAAAAGAGGCAGTCGATGACTTGTTCCAAGACATTGCCGCTTTTAATTGGATGTGCAGACAGTACAAAGGTGACGACAGTGCCTGGGATTATTCGGCTGCTCGATTCCAATTTGATGTACTGCACCAGAGATGCTACCACATCGGTGAGCTCCTGAAGAAAGCGAGTAAAGTTTATGAGGATGCGAAGCGAGCTCCAAATCCACGACAGTATGTAAAATATCTGAGCTGCTTGCTTCGTCATCGAGGTGCCTCGATTGCCCTCGATTTTATGCCACTACCTCAAGGCACGGCATACACACCGCCTGAAGATGGACAAGAAAATAAGTTTATAGAAGTTATCACTCTGGCGGAGACAATCAAAGAAACTTTACGAGCTTCTCTGGTGCCTGGAGCTTCGCCATGGTTCAATGTGGATCTTGGGGTCGTTACTACGCTTTATATCGCAGCATCTAACTGCTATACTATAGCAATGAGTGAAAAGCTCTTTGACATGATGAAGAGCTGGCCATGGCGGGAGGATTTGTGGGATGGGCCAGAACTAAGGAGACAGCTATACGATCTGAGGAAGCCAGTTGTCGAGATACCAACAGCAACCACACCAGAGTCGGATACACCGGTTCCCACAACGCCTGAACTCATGAAACTGGCGCACCGTCCGTCATCCCGAGTAGGAATGTCAACATCCTTCGACTAATAATTCTATATATACCCATTATTCTCTCCTCCTCCTCCTCCTCCTCCTCCTTCTTCTTCTTCTTCTTCTTCTTTTAATAACAGAAACGGGCATTCCGAATCCAGGAGTCAGTTTCGTGTCGCAAATGGCGAACTACTTGACCCCTTCAAAAAAAAAAAAAAAAGTATTCATTACTGCGAAATTGGTTTGGGCTTCACTTTTTTTTTATAGACATGGACAGCGATCTCCTTACTGCTCTTTTTATTCTCTCTTTTCTTCACACCTTCTGGATTTTTGGATATTTTTCTTTTCTTTCAACTTGGTTGTAGGCATGGATGGGTGTATATCTTGTATGATCATTGGTGAATATGATAGGAGTCTTTTTTTTCCACCATCTGATGATCTGTCACCTCGTTGACGGATAACGGTGACTCCCTTTTGGATATACCACCCCTTTCTCTCTTTCTCTCTCTCTTTTTAAGAGATGTGTTTTAAGAGCAATATGTAAAGATTATTTGCCATTTTTTTCATTTAAGGCTTACATCCTGAATACATACATACCATTAATTAATGCATCTCGTATGGCATTCTTTGATTCTTGGACGTCGCTTTTGATCATGTCAAAGACACGTGAGGGTAACTGGATAAACAATGTAGAAGAAGCAAAAAGGGAGAAGAGAAGATGAAAAAAAATTAAAAATTAAAACTTCATTGCAGGTTCCAGAGGGAGTCGAACCCTCGCTGGCGGAATCAGAATCCGCAGTCATAACCGTTAGACCATGGAACCCAGTTGAAGTGGTGATCCACTTCCCATGGTGAGGCTGATGAGACGGAGCTGAGAATGAAGTTTTTGAATGTACATTAATTAGGTAAGGTCTCTAAATCTGATAAAGTACACTGTACTGCCTTTAATAGATGTCTTGCCTGACGGAGAACTTGTACTTGTACTTGGTAGAGATCTTTACAACTTCATGTTAGCGGCCCCAACCCCCCCGCCAAAGCCCCCGCCAAGTTGGACCTCTTGTTAGCTGGCCCTGGCTTTTAATGAGCTGCTTGAGCTACTACGACAGACAACCTCCAAAGCTTCAACTTTCCCCATTTCACATGCAACTCTCCAACGAACGACATCATGTACCAACGGTATTGACGACGACCAATACTCCATAAATAAACAAAAAAAAAAAGAAAAATAATTCTTTTTTCCAACAAACAGCAAAACTTAATACAGGCGATTTAAAAGAATTGATTTTGATTTTCCCAAGTCATGACAACTTCTATTCCACAGTCTCCCACTGACGACGAAAACAGGTCTTTTGACCTCAACCTGCAGCACGGGCATAAGGATCTGGTGCAGGCCATTGCGTTCAACGCTTACGGCGATCGATGTGCCACGGGGTCAGTGGATGGTAAGATCCGGGTCTTTAATCGTCATAAGGACGGAACTTGGAGGTTGTGCGATACGTGGAGCGCACACGGCGGGGAGGTCATCGAGGTTCGTTTTCTTATATTCCCTCCTTCGTCTGTATTTTTTTAAAATGAGAATCGCCAGAGTGAGGAAGATAAGAGGAGAAGGGGAAGGGGGACAAAAAAAAAAAGAAAAGAAATAAAAATAAAAATAAAAATAGAGGGACTGACCATCTATCGTGCGAAATAGCTGCAATGGCTCCCATCCACAATATATCCCAATCTCATCGCCTCCCTCGGCATCGAGGGCTGGTTCCGTCTCTGGGCTGAGAACCCTTCCGCTGCGCCAGGCCGTCGCTTCTGCGCCGCAAGATCGGTTAATGGCCGGCCGGCGTTTGATACGCGATCGACAAGGTCGCCGTATCGGTCCTTTTCGATGAAGCACAACGAAGAGACGAGGCAAACGTACCTGGCGTTGTTGGCTACAGACGGACGGTTAACGGTGTATGAAAACGATCAACCGGAGAATCTGGCCGAATACACGTCAATTGATGAGTTTACGATATGTGCGAAGCCCAGTCGGGGAGAGGAAGTGTCGTTCAAAGTGCGCTTCGACCCGAACCCGGAGCCGTGTTATACAGCACTAAGGGCGGGCGTTCCATCCGATGCGCTGGGGCTGGTGGTGGCGGGCATGAATTCCGTCAAAGTATATCGCACGAGGGAGATTTCTTCGGCGAGCTTCGGAGCCAATACTTTGCAAAAGGAATTCTATCTGGCAGCCGAGATTACTGGCCATAGGGGGCTGGTAAGAGACGTAGCGTGGGCTCCGGGAAATATCAGGGGATACGACACGATTGCCACGGCGTGTCAGGATGGATATGCGAGAGTCTTTCGCTTAGACACGCCATACTCGGAGAGCGACGGGAAATCCTGGTCTGCATCCCATCTCCTCAAACCAGATACCCGCACACACAAGGAATCGCCAACAACAAAAGAAGATGCCACAACACCAGGATCAAATTCCAATAACCATCATCAACACCATCCATCCTCCACACTCAGTGCCAGCCTCGCCAAATCAAGCAACACCGGCGAACGGACCTGGACAGGCCAGCTGGGGCAGATCAAGCACGAATTCCGGGAAATCTCACGTCTTGACAGCCACCGTACGCCGGTCTGGCGCGTGGGCTTTGACGACGACGGGCAGATTCTGGGCAGTACGGGAGATGATGGGCGGTTGCTGTGTTATCGCCAGACGCCGGATGGGCAGTGGGCCAAGAGCTCGGAGCTGGTTATGATGAAGACAAGGATGGCAACTCCGTAAAGGCTGCTGTTATTGTTTCTTCTTTCTTTTTCTTCTTTCTTTTTCTTCTGGCTTAGATGAGTTATGGTTGGGCAATTCCTTGGGTTCGTAGTTTTAAAGCAAATGTGAATGATTACGGAATGATAAGAGAGCAGTCAGTCCAACCTAACAGACAGACAGGTACAGGCTGTCAAAAAATCCCACAAATAGGCGATATAAATAAATATATTAATGTTAATTCACGATCGCGCATCACGATATAGGAATAAGTCAACATTGATTTTTTATTCAATAGTAAAAATTGTTTGATATTCATAATTGAGAGTGTGTGTGTTGTTTAGTACGCGGCATCTTCACCGTGTCCAACTAAGGGATAATGTAATCTAGTCATGCCTATTACCCTTGATTTCTCAGTCTGTTTAAAATGAAAACGCCCCTTGTTTGGCCAAATATATCAACCCAAACCCCCTTCCAAACGCCATTCATAAGTCAGTGGTGACATGGAGCCTCATCTTGTAGTAAGTGGGAGTATGAGAGTCTATCCCATTGGTCAGGTTTCTCTACCCCACACCACAACCCCAACTTCATCAGACAGCTTTTCTAGCTCATCCCCATCCATGATTTTGAAATTTTGGACCCTTTTTTTCCCTCTTCGATTGAGATTCGTTTCTTTCATACACAAAAAAAACAACAAAAGATCGTGTCAATATGTTCTCTTTTTTTTTTTTTGAAACACTTAGGCAGCATCAGCACTGGCTACAGGCGCAGCAACTTTGGTAACCTGAGATCCAGCACGCACGATTCGCTGGCCAGCTGAGTCGTTGATGTAAGTAACATCCTTATTCTCAAACTGGGCACGCTTCCAGATCTCAACCTCGCAGCCGCCACGGAGGACACCGATACGCATGGTAGAGAGCAGGTTATGGGCGGCGTTGGAGTGGTTGTATACACCACCGTTGAAGGTGGCTGTAGCGTCCTTGCCAATAGCTGAGGAGATGAGAGCCTTGCCACCAGGGTGGTCCTTGATGAAGTTGGTAACGTCGTGAATGACACCAGCAATGGCAACGAGGGCCTTTCCATTCTTGGAATCAGCGACAAAGTCATCCCAGTCAATAACAGGGAGCTGCTCAAGAGGAGTACCCCAGTCCAAGGTAGCGCGCTTCTGGTCAAGCTTCTTCTGGAGCTGCTGGACACGGCCCTTTTCAATCTCGTTGGCACGGAACTGCTTCAGGTCGTAGGCGAGGCCAGTGTACTTCCAGAGGCAAATCATCCACTTGGTGGGGTCATACTGCCACCACTCAATGGCGTTTCGGTAATCTGAAGGGAACTCGTGGTGAAAATTGTGGTAACCCTCACCAAGGGTGACAAGAGCAGTAATAACGTGATCACGGGGTGAGTTGCGGTCATCAAATGGCTGGTCACCGAGCCAGTGGGCCAAAGAGTTGACGCAAAAGGTAGCCTGCTGGACGAAGCAGATGCGAAGGATACCAGCATAGACGAATCCACCGAGCCAGTCATTCCATAGGAGACCACAGAAGATAGTGGGGAAGACGAGGCCCATGAAAATGACGCACTTGAGATAATTGCGGTGCTGCCAGACAACGATGCTGTCCTCGTTCAAGTCGGTGATGTCAGTACGGCCAATTCGCTTGGGGTTCTGCTTGAAGACCATCCAGCCAATGTGGGAATAGAGGAGACCCTTGCGAACGGAGTAAGGATCCTTTTCGGTGTCTGTGTATCTGTGGTGAGAACGATGCTCTCTTGACCACCAGCGAATAGAGCCTTCGACGGCGCCAGCACCGACAGCAGCAAGGTAAATTCTGAGGGGAAGAGTGGCCTTGAATGAGGTGTGAGCCCAGAGACGGTGGTATCCTGATTGAAAAAAATTGAGTCAGCAATGGCTTCTTCACACAGCAGCTACAAAACGTTGCTGCAATTGGCTCAACTAAACGAGGTGAGGGGATTTTTTTTTCTTCTTCTTTTCTTCTTTGGGGGATTATTTTTGTTGAGTTTTGTGTGTGAGATTCAGTGTTGCTTACCAGCTGTGATGCCCAGGCCAGTGTTAAAGTAATAGATGGCAGAGAAGATGGCAGTGTAGAGTTGAAGAGGAACCCAGTATGAGGAGAGGAAGCCAATCATAGGGATGAAGATGATGAGAGTAGTGTTGAGCCAGTTGATGTGCTTGTACCAGTTGGACAAAGTCATGGGCTGGTCTGCGATATGGACCTTCTTGGGGTCATATTTGGCACCGGAACGCAGAGGCACATAGTCGGTTGTGCCATCGATGAAAGCCTGTGCCTGGGCCTTTGAGGCCGAGGCAGATGACTCTGACATGGCGAAGAGAGAAGAGTCTCCCGTCAAGAGTCAAAAAAGATGGAAGATTGAAAATAATAATAAGAAGAAGAATAAAAGAAGAAACTAAGTATGATCCTGAAGGAAGAGGAGGAAGAAAAGTATTTATGAGGGGGTGAGGAAGTGAGAGATGAAGAAGAGCTAGCTAGCTTGGTGGAGGGTGTGCAATAGTTCTTATATCAGATCGGGGGTCTCAAGGGTCAGGACAAGTCAAGGAACTCAGATCAGGCCAGGTTTAGCTCAGGCAGGACAAATTCAAAATATCCGAATAGGCGGACGGGCAAAAGGCAAAGCTTTGGTGAGATGCTTTGCTGCTCTATTTTTTTTTGTTTTTGCCCACGCCGAGCTGCTATTGTGGAGATGGATGGAATGGGCAAACGGACTAGGTAAAAGAACGTGGAGACGGTGATTTTTTTGGATTTTTTTTTTGAAGGGGCAACTTGTTTCTGAAAGTAGCTGCCTTGTATGGAGTACTGCGGAACACTATAAGTGCCAGGTAGTCCGAGGGGGTACCTGTGCCTGGGTCTATACCTGTTTCCTGTGCCCTACCGGATACCCCGTATGTGTGCGCGGGTTTGTTGGATCGCTGGGGGGTTGGGAGGGAGGGAGGGAGGGAGGCGAAAGAGGCGTGTAAGTGAGCCAATGCAGGCAAATGCTGATAAGCAACTTATCCTCTTTTTCTTACTCCGTAATTATTTTATATTACTCGTATATGTTTTGGTTCAACTTCCTAAAGTTGGGAACGAGATCATTCGATCGATTTCAAAAGAATTCAAAAGTTGTCATCTTTTGTTCTCTTTCCCCAACATTTAAAAAACTGCCAAAGGAAAAAAAAAAAAAGAAAAAAGAAAAAAGAAAAAACATACAATCTCATTCCCAATATCAGCAGATTCAACATCCATCATCTGACAATTTTTTTTATCTAGAAAAAAATAATATTTTATTAGTAAATTAAGTAAATTAAAATATATGAAATTTTCACTTTCACACAGAGAAATGAACAAATCAATCTTTTTCTTTTCCCCAGCATGTTACCAATTAATGTTGCCTTATTATGAACAAAGTCGTTTCTTCAAGGTTGAGCAAGGTTACGCCTTGCCCCGTGTAGCCAATCATGTGTCTGCGGAACACAGCTCAACCCTTTTTTCTATTCCCCAACAACTTTTTTTTTTTTGGGCAGCGTCTCCGCAGGCGCAGCCGAGGCCCCGCAATACCTTTAGTGTCCTTTTTAATGGAGTACGTACAATTACAGTAGGTACGGAGTACATGGATATTTGTAACTTCTAGGCCATGTTCCTCACAACTTGGGAATCCCTATAGTAACTACCTGGTAGTAGTGGAAGGCTCTTATGATGGGAAACTTTGAAACGGGTTGTGATTGTGGGGGGGGAGAGAATGTGGTGGTGATGTTGTGATCATGTTGCGCTGCTTAGCTGAGATGTTTATCTAGTACTCCGTTCCGTAGCAAGCTCTATATGGAGATTAGTACCTATGTCAAGTACACTCCGTTCTCCGTATTAGTCTTACTAATAATCTGTGATACCCAGCTTCCATACCAGGTAGGTAGTATGAAATATGGTATACTCGGAATCATAATTGCGACACGCAGATATAAAACAGCATCATTAAACCATGGCACATGATCCTGAGTAATTCCCGTGCAATACCATTCATCAATCAAATAGGCTATCAATTCCCCCATCACGGTAAATCACCAGGCATTTACTACCACCACCACCACTACTAGGTACTACTACTACTCCTCTACTCCGTATCTACTTACACCCTATCTTCCCCAACTCTCAATACATCCACCTCTCATATACTATCTTGCCTCGGCTTATGAATATTATAACTTCCATGCCCGTGATAATAATAAAACAAAACCCCAGTGACACCAATATATCCCGTCAGCGAATTCCGTACGCATCTCGCTAATAATCTGCAAACTTGCGACTTTTTAACTACATACAGTAACTACCCCCCTTCCCCAACAGAAAAAAAAAATACATGCAGTACGTACTGTACCTTTTCGCAAGTGCAAGCAAGCATCCTGGTAACACTAGCCACTACAACCGCCACTTCATCACGACCAAACTCAAATTGATTTGCCACGCCAGCCACCACTGCGCCATACCGCGATTCGTTCTAGAAGGTTACTATATTAGGCAATCGCCTATGTTGATCATGTTATCAGAAAAAGAAAACAAGCACATAAAGCTATCCTATCCATAGCAAAAATAAAAAAAATAAAAAAATAAAAATCAAGTCAAATGCTAATAATTTATATTTAACTGTCATTTGTGCTAGCTAGCTAGTATTCATATCTCATATTCGTTAGGCTGGCGCGCTATAATCTCGCCGCCTTTGTCGTCCAATTTCGTGATCCCATATACATCCAAAATCGTAAAAAAGCGCTAGGTCAGTTGCCTGCGATTATATCTACTTTACATGACAAGGAAAAAAAAACAAAAAAAAAAAAAAAAAATCCATGATATATATAAATATATATATATATATATTTAAAAAGGGCCGTCGTCAATATGGCAATCAATATCTCTCTGTGTCTGGTCGTCATGTCTGAACATCTGTCGTAATCATAACCGGCGGCTGTGCCACTTCTGGTCGTGTCATTAGTTGAAATTCATCATCAATAATTCCCTTCTCTTGCAAGAGCTCTCCCTCGAGCCCTAAATGTGCTGCTCCGATCCCAGTTAATGAGACGGGCACTGATCCTTGTCGGGGATACGTGAACCCTCGTAGTGGCTCAGTCTGCACCAAAGTCTCTTCGCTTGGCTGAGCCCTTGGCTCGTTCGCGTCGCCTCCATTCGGCAGCTGCTGCCCAGTCTTCTCCGCATCACTGGTATCGTAGCTTTGCGAAAAATTGGGAGTCTTGAAGCCCGGCGATCGTGAGGCAATGTAATCTGGCTCCGACTCCGTCTCTGGTGTCGTTACCCGATGTGTAACCACGTCGTCTGATTTCGGGCTTGCTGTTGTTACCTCTGTTGACATGAGCGTATCTATCTCTGTCTGCTGGCGAGTTGTATGAGGTGAACATGACTCATGGCTGTCTTCAACCCTCGTGGGTTTTCCGAGTCGCTTAACCTTTATGTTGGCTGTGTTTTTGGAGAGCTTCTTCTTCGTCCCTTGTTGCCCACCTTCAGCTTTCGTGCGGGCCGCTTCACCATTCACGAACCGGGAATCGGTCGTTTCCGGTGTGTCAAATTGCACGTCGACTGCAGAGTCTTCCTTGCTCGCGTCTTCTCCACTATCATCAACCTCCCTCATATGTCCCTCACTGGTCCTGACCTGAGCCATTGCATCAGTGGGAAACTCAGTTACGATGACTGCGGGAATCTTTTCGACAATACCACTCTTTCCATCTACCTCACTAGATTCCGGTGCCGCCTCCTCATCTGTAGTGACATTGGCTGACCGTCTCTGATTAGATGCACTTTCAGCTTTCTCAGCTTGATCATCCATTGCTGAAAAATAGTCTGTGCTCTCATGTGCGATCGAGTTAAGCTGTCCCAGTGGCCTTGAGCGTCGATCACTGATGTTTAGATATTTTTCTGACGCAAGGGTTGGAGTTGGCTGTCGCGGCAGGTTGTTGTAGTCACTGTCCGGTAGCACATAACTATCTCCGCTGTCGCTGTATGACGGTGCGATATTCCTATTTGCTGCCCAAGCAGACTTATACGACGAGTCGCCGCCGTCAACATCGCTCGGCAATGGGCTTGGTGGTGACCGGCCTCGCGCGGTGTAGTATTGATCATACGGCAGGGGCCCTTTATCCACGTATGTCGAGCCAGAGTATGCCCATTCATTGGAAGGCTCCATGGCCCTCAGCGCAGGGTGAGAGTCCATGTCGTCGTAGCCGTCTGAAAGATACCCGTGCGCCACCTCACTAACGTTGTGCGTGTGGATTGGCTCGTGATCTGAGTGCAAAGCGTCACCATTCGTGTCACCGGGAGTGCTCCGCGGGAACATGCGAATCAATGACGATGCCTGTAGCCTCATCCGTGGGTCGTCACTGAGACAAATTTCTGTCATCTGCCGATACCAGTCAGGTACGTTGATCTCCGGCCCCAGCATCAGTGGCCGGCCTTGAGTTTCAGGCTCATCTTCGAGCATCGCCAGCCCCCAGAGCACCATGCCAAGTTGGTAAAGGTCCGATTTGACCCCAATATACATTGACATCCGCTGGTTAGACTCGATCAAGGCTGTCGCTTCCGGGGGCTCCCACCCTACAGGACAACCTCGCCTGTTAATGTCTATGATTTTAGCATCGCCAGCATCATCAATGACAATGTTGGACAGCGTAAAGTCTCCTTGGACGAATCCCGACTCATGAACATCAGACAACCCCTGCACAATTTGCCTTGCCCATTTCTCCCTTGTGCTCCATGGGAGACCAATGTTATTTTCCTTGCAGTTTTCGAAAATAATGTCAATCAGGGCGCCTTGGCCAGCGAAGCTGATCAAAAGTCCCTTGACCTGCTCATCATCATCATCAACAACCACGCCATAAAAGTCAATTACGTGCTTTGAAAAGCGCAGGCCGCTCAAGGCATTGACCTCGTAGAGGAATTCTTCCACAGTATCAGGACTTGGAATCTCCTTCTTGATCAACATGTTTCCATGTACATTGACTTTGTAGACAAAGCCAGACATATGAGAGTCGAAGACGATATCTCGTTCCTTGATTCTTTTGCACCCTAGGTGCCGAATCTGGTTGACGGTTGGGTAATGAATGATCTCCTATGACAGTTTGTTAGTCTAGTGATGAAAGAGAAAGAGTGGTGGAATACGTGAGATACACTCCAACAGTGGCTGTCGAGAAGAGGGAAGATAAAAAAAAAAAAGTATAATGGATGCAGCCCACTTACGTTGCCGTCTTCTACTACATGAACATGTAGCCTCCCGTCTGTGGTCTCGAGCTTTAGGTTGGTCACCGTCTCGTAGAATTGAATGTCCGGAAGGCTTTCACGGATTGCCTCGTATATCTTGGCACTCTTGTCTCGTTGATATTTGGTGTGGTTAAGTTCCCACTCTAGGGAATTCTCTGGGGCATCACGATAGTCGAGCGAAATGGTGACTCGACGCCACATATGCTCTTGTTCGCGATAGGTGACAAAAAACTTTTCCCGCTTTGAGCGGTCTCTGAAATGCATGCTAAGATTGAGAATCCACTCCTTTTCAAGCTCCTCGTGAATCATGGCTTCGTACTGCGATGCTGTCATGGAACGAGCGTCATCAACGGACGCCGCATCTCGAGTAGTGTACTCGTCGTCAGCATCGTTACCGTCATTGGCGTCCATACCAGTTGTGATAGCGTGCGGTATCTCTGCAAAAGATGAATCCGCTGCATCAAAATCGGCGAGGTCGATGGGTAACGACTGCGCATAATGTGAAGAGGTTTGATAGAGATGTTCGCCGAATAGGCTGGGCGCACTGGCATGAGGATCGACGTGAGCTCGAGAGACTCGCCTACCAGCTTTGTGTGGATAATGAGATCGTCTATCCATCGACGTAGCCCGTCGCTCCTCAGCCGAAGGTTCTACAGGGGCCAGGTGCTTTCTATTCTCCGACAACTGGCGCTTGAATGTTTGAGACCGGGGCAAACCAGGCACTACTCTCCTTGACATGCGCTTCATAATACCGGAATTCGGGACATTGTCAGAGGAGGGTAGCTGCTGGTCGGCTGAAACAGACGAAGCTGAAGATTTTGAACTTCTTGAGCTTCCCGAGCGAGTTAAAAGCTTGCGCAGAAAGCTTTGTTTCGCTGGCGGTTGCGATTGTAATTGAAGCTGCAGTTGTGGCGGTGATGTACATGGTCGACCGTCTAATGGAGGCATGCTGGGCGACCCAAACTGCAGGCCAAATATGTACCTCTCAATATGCGTGTGAAGATGCGCGAAATCAAGTACCTACTATATATATGTATAGCAGGTGATGGGTATGCGTAATAATATGGACCGGGGGGGGTTTTTTTTAAAAAAAAAAAAAGAAAGAAAGAAAGAAAAATCCCCTTTCTCTTTTCAGCCAGTAAGATACGAAAGAAGTATTTTATTTTCGCGTGATATTAGCCAGTCGTGAGGCTGAGGTAAGGAAGGGGGGTGCTGAGCTTTATGGAAACCAGTACGCAGGCCGTCTCGAGATATAAGTAGATGTTCTAGGGTATGACGATTCACCGAACGAAAAAAAGTGATTCAGTTTCGACAAAATGCGAGCCCCTGCGACGGCCTGCAGATATCCGAATAGACTGGGTATTATGACTTCGTACAAGTACAGGTATGAGCCAAAAATCAAAACCCGGTTATATATGATCGTCGCGGAGGTTGGGGGGGGGAGAATAGCCGATCTATGGGTGGCGAGTAATAATGGAAGAAAGAAGAACAACTGTAAATCCGTGGCTAGCTATCCAGTAATCTAGGCAGCTGTTGGTAAAAGCGAGTTGAGGTGAGTGAGGTGAGACGAGGGGCAAGACGAGATGAATGGTTTTGGAGTGGCCGCTTGAGCGGCGAGGCAAATTGGGGGGGCGAAGAAGCACAAATAAAAGCTCTGCTCGAGTTATCCAAGATGCCCCGGCGAGGGGGAGGGGGAGAGGGAGGGAGGGGAAGAAAAAGGAGACGAAGAGACAGAGCTTAGGCAAGGGCAGGCAAAGAGGGTGGAGCGGCCTGAGAGGAGAGGCCCAAGAGCAGAGACAATGAGAGGTTGGAGGAGGGACGAAATGTCGACGCCTTGTTGATCTAGAGTTGTTCTCCGTGTCAAAGTATGGAGTATTATTCCGTACATGTACGAAAGTACTCGGTATTATTTCTGGGGTCATGACCGGCCGGCCGGCTGTGCTGCGCTATAAGTATGGCCCCTACCAAGATGCTGCACCTACAAGTAGTACTAAGTTATTATTCCCTGATAGCACCACATGCACTCCATCAATAGACAGACGTCTGGTGCTATTTGATTACTTTGTCTTATGTATACGGTGAGTGTCAACGGGGTGGAAGCGAGCGAATACGCAGCTCCTCAAGCCGCCTTTCTCCCCTCCCCCCCCCCAGCCATCGAATCCCAGCCCAGCACCTTGACCATAAGAAGTATTTACTTGTACCTTTTAGCTACAACTCTTTCATCCCCCAAGACCCAGCCTTTCATAGCCACCCTCCCCAAGTTGTACGCGGCTCCTAGAAGCCACAGCCGAGTACCCTAAGCCTAAGGCAGTGGAACGGTGCTGAATGTTCACTGGACCGGTCCGTGTTTGGGAGGCTTTAGCGCAGTGCAGACAGGGCTAAGACTTGCCGCTGGACTCGTGCCCGAGGCCGTTGTCAAATTGTGCCGCTAGTCAGGTCAGGTAACAACAAAGTACTTTGTATTAGATGCGGTGCGCTAAACTCGAAGCTAGCCTTGCTAGGGGACCCCTTGCTGGCTATTTGGCTGTTCAATTTGTAGTTGGGCTCTGGACCCCTCCTTTTTATCTCTCTGCCCCCCCCCCCCCCCCCCTCTCCCCCCCCTCTGCCCCCCCCCCCCCTCTCTTGATCCCGCTGTCGCCTTCTAGAGGTCAAGTGTTCAACTTTGCTTCAGTGGACCTTAGGCTGCCAATCATCACTAAAATGGACGACTGACGGCCTACCAAGACGGTGCCTCTCAGTGAATGACACCCTACCGACCTTTAGCTCCAGCGCCTGTCCACTAAACGGGCAATTGGCTTCGCTCTTGCGGTGGGTGGCATGACGCGTGAGCGGCAGGAAAAGAACTATCATCACAGTGGGGCCTAGGCTGGTGATGGGCTGTTTCTGCTTCTACTTCTGCTTCTGCTTCTGCTTCTGCTTCTGCTTCTGCTTCTGCTTCTACTTCCAGTCTCCCGCGATTCTCATTCTTTTATGTACAAGTACGTACTTGTATGTACATGCTTCTGCATCTCCCTCCCTTTTCCCCCTCCCTTCTTATCTTCTACAGGCCTAAGCCGGGTATCTCAACCCTACATCTTCCATAAAATATGTTCCGGTTCTAGGGCCAATCCCAATCTTGATCAATCATCAATTTATCCACTAAGATAGAGAGAGGGGGGGGAAAAACATGCATCCTTCGTTGCCCCATCGACCGTGTAGCTCTTTGCTTGGGACTTCGTGACCGCCAATTCGATGATGATGGCTCACCAGCTCCGCTCGCTTACCCTTTCTGTCTGAGCCCTACAGGCGGAGAGAAAACACTCACGGAATAGTTAACCAAGTGGCATCCAATTGCCATGGCAACAATGCACGAGACACGCAGAAGAACTGGGGATGTCTGTTTATCTGGGTCTCACACCGAGCACCCCATATAGATTGATAGACACCACGGAGTGATTATCCAGTAATGGTACCAACTACGGAGTACAGGCCATAACAACCGGACAGACAGGCGGATCATCAATCAAGAATATTCATAATAATCCCTGGCTAGATAGTCAGTCTCTGGCGTCACCAGCAGATTGGACACCGGATCAACCGCACCGTGAGTTGGTGGTGGTGGGATTGGGCAGCGAACTGCTCTTTGGAGACGAACTTGCATGCAATGCGAACATACTTGTACTTGCACTACTGAACTCGGTACCAGTATACCTGTACAGGTAGCTTCCAATCCGAACTCGTTCCAGGATGTTGATAAAGAAGCTAGATCGGCCTATGCCGTATCGTACATGGACATTTAATCAATCGAGTCGGTACTCGGGCAGTCTTTTCCATCATCTGTCAGGGCTTACTTCGTACTCGCAGGCTCTATGACAAAAACTCCATACTCCATGCTAGTAATTCGTACTAGGTACGAAGTAGTATGTACTGATCCTGTCAGAAATCACTGGGCATCATTGACCTAGCAACTACCTGCGCCACCTCTTCCTACCTCTCTCTAGTCGGCCTTTCCGGAAGCTCAAGAAAATCTTCTAAATTAGTTAAATGGTCCAGGCTATCACACTCACACAAAGTTGTGGCAGCGATGGTGATGCATACCTGACTTGCAATCTGACCTAAGTCTAACTCAATGGTTCATTCCGTGATTCTGGTGTTTCATCAACAGAGCCCAACCAAGCAAACAACAAAACCGCCAACGCACAACGCACTATCACTTTGGATACCCCGTCTAATCTAAGCCAAGGAAACTTCTCAATTTACGGAGAAGCTTATTGTCACCCAACGGCAATTACTACCCCTATTACATCCGCAGACTCACATGTCAGCCCCGAGCTCGGGCCTTGTACTGAGATGATCAAGTCTCCGGAGCACGCATGTCATGATTCACCATAACTTGATACTAGAGACTCTGTGGAACTTGGCAGTAGTATCTTGCTTGACCTTTTCAATACATTGATGAATGTCATGCCTATTTTTGACAATTTTCTTGTTTTTTTTTTTTTTTTTTTTTTTTTTTTTTTTTTTTTTTTTTTTTTTTTTTTTTTTTTTTTTTTTTTTTTTTTTTTTTTTTTTTTTTTTTTTTTTTTTTTTTTTTTTTTTTTTTTTTTTTTTTTTTTTTTTTTTTTTTTTTTTTTTTTTTTTTTTTTTTTTTTTTTTTTTTTTTTTTTTTTTTTTTTTTTTTTTTTTTTTTTTTTTTTTTTTTTTTTTTTTTTTTTTTTTTTTTTTTTTTTTTTTTTTTTTTTTTTTTTTTTTTTTTTTTTTTTTTTTTTTTTTTTTTTTTTTTTTTTTTTTTTTTTTTTTTTTTTTTTTTTTTTTTTTTTTTTTTTTTTTTTTTTTTTTTTTTTTTTTTTTTTTTTTTTTTTTTTTTTTTTTTTTTTTTTTTTTTTTTTTTTTTTTTTTTTTTTTTTTTTTTTTTTTTTTTTTTTTTTTTTTTTTTTTTTTTTTTTTTTTTTTTTTTTTTTTTTTTTTTTTTTTTTTTTTTTTTTTTTTTTTTTTTTTTTTTTTTTTTTTTTTTTTTTTTTTTTTTTTTTTTTTTTTTTTTTTTTTTTTTTTTTTTTTTTTTTTTTTTTTTTTTTTTTTTTTTTTTTTTTTTTTTTTTTTTTTTTTTTTTTTTTTTTTTTTTTTTTCCTCCCTACGACTAGCAATTTCGCATCTCCTACATACGCCCTGTATACAAAGATAAAGGCTCATATCTGGATTTCAATTGACCACTAGTGTGGGGTCAGGCATGACTGCATCTCTAGCCATCCAACTAACTAGAGATGAGGCTGCAATCGTCAAAAATGAGGCGAACCTCACTTGCGTTCAGCATAGTAGTAGTCGATTAATTCATTTTAGGCATACTTCCGCATGCAGCTGGCATTATGCACACATCTTTATCGTCGCTGCTGCTGCTTGCCTTTCTCGCATGTTTAATACGGAGCAGTTTGGGCACAACCGCGGGGTTATTGGGCTGAGCACGACAAAAGTCGAGTGCCAGCCTCATGAGCTAGTGCTGTATCAAGGGCACCCTCTCTCTCTCTCTTTTTACTTGGGCACGTCCAAGTGATTCATCATTTTGAGCACGCTCCCCTTGCATGATCAATCCTCTCCTCAGGATATTTCTTTGTTACGAGAACTAAGAAGCTTGTGACCGTCAAAACTTGATAATGGCACGATGAATTGCGCACATTAATGAATTTGCTTACTGTATAATTAATGGTCACGAGCACTAAAAGCCAAATATGATAGGCTATTTATTCTCTTGGACCGGATATGTATATCCAAGACTAGCTAGGCCCGTCCCGCATTGCCGACCCGCAGGCCGGATCGGAGGTCAACCCCACGCACAGCTTGTTGTGGAACGGAGCGTCCCAAATGCGACGACAGCTTGGAAGTTTATTTACTCGGGATGCATCGTATACGCTGTGGAACGTTTCTTCGAAGCCAACCTTGCGACGCATAGCCAAGTTTTCTTTTTGGTTTTTTTTTTTTTTCCATTCCGAGTGTTTAGCCAGGAGCAAATCCTCCATCTACAAAAAGTACAGCTGTGTCGGGCTACCCTTCAATGAAAAAAACCATTAGCCTTGTCACGAATGGAAGAACTAGGCATAGCTAGCTAACCAATGTTATCCCGTCACTTTTACACCTCAGCCAGCTGATGGTTTCTGTACTCCATTATGTGCCCTATCTGGATTATCTTTGAACGACGAGATGATGTCAACTTTACCGCCTGACCTGAATGAATAATCTGACCATCTCCCCCCCCGGCTACGTCATGCCACAGAAGATTTTCAAAGTAGCTTCAAGCTTCGAATCGGCACACGCGCCCAATCGTTATACGTTAACATGCTTTCCGTTCTCTATGAATGGGAGATTTGTGCCTCAGCCCGCTTCTAAGCGCCCCCATATTCTACATCGAGTCCGCCAACCAAATATATCTAATATACATGCGAATTTTTTTTTTCTTTCATCGTTGAACAAAGAAAAAAAAAATGATGAAACAAATTGCAACTATAAATTTACAAATGAGTAGGAGTTATTCTGCCTGCCTGTCCTTCAAATCCAGCTCTGCCCAGAATCAGAGAAAAACGCCAAACTCATGCACCGTTTGTCAGCATCCGAGGATTCATATTGGGATCCGGAAAAGAGATGTAAAAAATATCTAGGCCGGGCGCCAGATGCTTTCTTTTCTTTTCTTTTCTTTTCTTTTCTTTTCTTTTTTTTTTTGGGGGGGGGGGGGGAGGGGAGATAGTTTCAGTCTGTCTCCTCGTGCCTCGTCTTCGTCTTCGTCTTCTTCCTCCTCCGCTTCGCTTCTCGTATGCTTTCCAAGAAATTTTTTATTGGCAATTATCGTCCTATTTAGTCGTCATCTTCCTTGTTTTCCGCTTCACCCTTCTTCTTCTGCTGAGCTTTCCACTCGCAGATCTTACAAACGTTGGCTTTTTCCCGATCAATTTCCGGGAAGACGAGGTTGAAGACTTCAGAGTACCAGTTTACGGCGTGTCCTTCAATTCCTTCCTTTATGGTCTAGGAAAACAAACTGTTAGCATATTTTCTTGTCCCCTACATGCTAACAAGCAATAATGATGACGTGATTAAATGTAAATGTGAAAAAAAAAAAAAAAAAAAAATAAAAAAAAAAAAAAAAAAAAAAACGCACCTGAGGAAGTTCCAGCCAGTCTGACATGTTGTCTTTGGGGAAGATGATGGTCTTGCACCCTGCTCTCCTGGCCGCTACGGTTTTCTCCCGTAGTCCACCAATGCGGAGGACCTTACCAGTTAGGGTGATCTCGCCCGTCATGGCCACGGTGGGGTTGACTGGCGCATCCAACGCGAGTGACAGCAGTGAGGTAGTCATTGTGATACCAGCAGAGGGGCCATCTTTAGAAACGGCACCGTCAGGAACGTGGAGATGCATCTTGGCCTTGTCAAAGAAGTGGTTGTCTGGGAACTGATGGACCATAAACGACTTGGCATACGAGTAGGCAATTGTAGTTGACTCCTTCATGACATTCTTGAGATTGCCGGTGATTTCCAATCCAGGTCGCGAGCTAGGTCGAAGGGGCGCCTGAAGGATAGATTCAATGTACATGGCTGCACCACCCATCTGTGTCCAGGCCAAGCCCATCGAGACACCGGGTGGACTCACGTCGTACAGACGGTCGGATGTGAAGACTGGTGGTCCAATGTAATCCGTCAAGTTGTCCTTTCCAATGCTGACGTGGACAGAGTCTGGCACTTGCAGGGCCTTGCGTGGCTTTTCTGTGGTTTCGTCTTGGTTAGCTCCAGTAGCTGCCTTCTCCTTTCCGCTCTCAGACTCTGCAGCAGCCGACTCTTGGGCCTTTTGTGCTGCAGCTTTGCCTTCATCGGTCAATGCCTCTTCTTCGGGCAGGACCTCCTCTCCAAGTTCTTTGACAATTTTTAGTGCCGACTTGCGATAGACCTTTTCAATCTGCTTCTTTAGATTTCGGACACCTGACTCTCGGCAGTATGATTTGATTAGCTCTTCGATGGCTTCGTCCGTCAGCTGAACATCTGCATCTTTCAGGCCAGCTGCTTCCTTGGCAGCCGGAGCGAGATACCTGTTCGCAATGGCTTTCTTTTCATCCGCAACATAGCCGGACAAGGTGATGAGCTCCATACGGTCTAAAAGAGGTCTTGGAATGGTGTCTGTCATGTTGGCCGTGCAGACGAACAAGACTTTGGATAAATCAACCGGAACATCCATGTAGTGGTCTAAGAATGAGCTGTTTTGTTCAGGATCTAACAACTCCAGCAGGGCGGATGACGGGTCCCCTTGGTAGCCCCGCCCGATCTTGTCAATCTCATCAATCAGAATGAGGGGATTCTCTGTCTGGCATTTCTTCAAAGCCTGGATGATCCGACCGGGGAGGGCACCAACATATGTCCTTCGGTGGCCCTTGATTTCCGCTACGTCTGTCAACCCACCGACACTGAATCGGTAATATTCTCGGTTTAGCGCTCGAGCAATGGACTTTCCGATGCTAGTTTTTCCGACACCCGGAGGCCCGACAAAGCAGAGAATTTTGCCCTCTACAGAGCCTCGTAGTTTGCCCACAGCAATAAACTCCAAGATTCGATCCTTGACATCTTGTAAACCATAATGGTCCTCATCGAGAACTTTGACGGCGTTGGGGATACCAAAATTCTCAGGGCTTCTCTGGCCCCAGGGAATCTGGGTCAGCCAATCGAGGTAGTTCCTCGTAACATTGAATTCTGAAGCAGCAGTTTCTAGATGCGCCAGCTTGTTGATCTCTTCGTCAAATACCTTACGGACAGGATCAGGCATGTCAAGCTTGGCAGCCTTTTCTTTGAACTTCTCTACCAGCTTATCCTTGCCGTCTGATTCCAGACCGAGTTCCCGACGAATGCCCTTCATTTGTTCCATGAGCCAATACTCCCGCTGGCGTTTGCTGATCTTACTTTCAACATCCTTGGTAATCTTAGATTGTAATTGGGCATTCATGAGTTCTTTCTTGAGCACGATCAATGCCTTTTGCATTCGCTCTTCGATGTTCATAGTGGCAAGAACTTCCTGTAATTCATTCTGCTCCCCAGACGAAACAGCAGCTGCAAAATCGGCCAGTTTCGCGGGTTCTGATGTTACATTTCCAGTAGATTGGCTCATTGAGAAAGTGGAAATCTGATCTCGGAAAAGATTGTTCATTGTAGCAACCTCCTTGAAAACATTGACAATTTCATTTGTAACGGCACGGATGACAGGGCTCTTAGGATCATAAGGCTCATCCACCAGGTTTTCCACATTGACGAGGCTAACGGGGTATCTCTTGAGGAACGAAGTGGGCTCATACTTCTCGGTCACTTGGTCTGATTTTTTCTCAACAGCACTCTCCTCGAAGCTTGCTACCACGTCACCCTTCTTCTCTGGCTGGGCAGAATCTTCTTCGGCAGGCTTCTGTGGTATTGGTTCGGGCTCAGGCTCCGGCTTGGTGTCAACCTTGTCGGTATCCGGCCCTCCAGGGGGGACAAGGCTAGACAGTTTGATTCTCCGGTGTGGATATAAGATTGCTGTCAAGGCGCCCTCCTGCCCGTGAATGGGGAATGCACTAGTGATTTGAGCAAAAACACCAACATCATGCACATCATCAACATTCCGAATGATATCCTCGTCCTCGTTCTCATCCTTGAAGAGGAAGGCTCCCACATACGGCTGACCGCGCTTAATAGACTCCGTAATTGCAGTTGCAACATTGGGGTCCTTAATCGTGATAGCCTTGTAGAAACCTGGGAAGAGGGGTCGCCGAGCAATGGGTATCGCTAGGACTTGCGGATACACCTCTGGGACGACGGGCTTGGACAACGCTCTCTCGGCAGATTTGCGGCCTCGCCTTCCGCCCTCATTGCCGGAGCCCTCATTTCCTGCGCCAGATCCAGCACCAGCAGTGCTTCCCGCAGCGCCGCTAGCTTTTCCATCTTGTGACTGTCCACCCTCATTCTTCGCAGAGGAGGCTACTGAGTCTGAGGTTGCAGTGGCCTTGGAATCGTCTTTGGCATTGTTTTCGAGTTTAGTCTTGGTTTCCTCTTCTTCTGGAACTGGATCAACCGCCGAGTCGAAGAAATTGTTACCCTTGTCCTTATCCTTCTCTTTGCTCAACCTCGCAGTTGTGGAGAAGGCCGCTCCCTGAAGCCGGGGTCGTAGTCCGGGATAGCGACGGCCGGCGATTTGCGTAGCCCGGAGAGCTGAGCTGAAGGTCCATGCCCGGGGTATCGAATCAGGCAGCGCCCGTGCTGTATGCGCTGTCGAGCGCTCAAGAATCAAGCGCCCAGAGGCTCGAGATCGGGGAAGCATGGCTAAGATGGTGAACTGGTTCAAATTGGGAATCCGAGTTTGGGTATCGGAGTTCGGAATTTGTTAGTATTAGAAATACAAGATATGTAAGAAAAGCCCGTGGCTGGCGCGATAGCGAAACAGCAGCAGCAGCAGCCCAAAAAAATAGAGAAAATAACGGAGAATTGGACAAGCAGAAAACTGATATTTAAGTCAATTATTTCAGTTCTAGCAAGGCCGAGGTGAACTGCCTGTGGTGGCCGCAATCGTGAGCATTGCCGGGGCGGCGGAGGTGTGACTGAGTAATACAAGAACTTGGGACAAGGTTCAAGTTTGATATGGCAGTTTAATAATACAAAGAAGCTCTAGGCGGCATTTGGCTAACGACATCACCAAAAATTCGAGGGCCTAGTACCTTCCATCGGCTAAACTGCGGCTATGTTCGCACCAGTCATGTGTCGCGGGGACCTGAGAGAATTAGATGTCAGTTCTCAGTACGAAGTACAAAGTACAAGGACCTTTTGCGCTCTTGACGACGATTATTGGCGGGGTAGCTGCGATAAGGATAAGGGTGGGGCTTTGATCGAGGTATTCTCATGGAAGATGAAAGAGAAGAAGTCAATATTAGAGATGAACATCTTTTCTATACGTGCTTGTCATTATATGCGTATAATAATTGCTAATTACATAGTACATACATAGTACATACATAGTACTTGCATGCATGCATACATACATCTAATCTCATCTATAATTTACAAAGCCGAATACATCTATACTGATTCATCAATCCCTAAGCACCGTATATGTTTTCTCCCTTGGGTGAAAATAGGTAGTCAATCCCTGATACCTTTGTTTAGCCAACCAAAGTTGCGGTTTATTTTTCATCATATTCGCTACCTTCCACTAAGATAAGTTTGAGGCAGTGTATTCTTAGTCCTGGCCGCTTTACGCTCCTGCATCCATCCGCATAACATAAGCCCGCCTCCTCGGCACGCTCGATGCTGTCCGCAATGGGCTTCCCATACGCCGTTTCCGCTGTCTGTTTCGCGCTGATCGAAGCTGTCTTTCCAAAGCCTTTTTCATGGTCTTGAGCTCCGCATGCGAAAACGGCTTAAGTGCTTCCGTAGCTCTCTTTTTCAGACTAACTCTTCGATTGACATCCCAGGTGCCTGAAAGATGCTCGAAATCGATAGTAGTAAAAGCATAATGTAGACGGGGATATTGTCTCTCAATCTCATTCAACTTTGCAGAGACGTCTGCTGACCAAGCGGCCAACTTGCGTAGTTTCAGCCACTGGTGTTGCAAACTGAGAACAGCTGCGCTAGATGCCTGAAGTACACGGGTGTTCTTCAGATGGCGGCGCTCCTGGAGACTTCTCTTCCCAGGACTCCATCCGCGCCAACGCGGCATGAGCATCGTTTCACACCAGCGCATGGCGGGCTCCCACTGACCCATCTCAGCTAGATACCGAATCAAGATGTTCCAATTGCTCCGTGTCAGCTTGAACCCGGACGAGGTGACTTGTTCGACACATTCAAGCAGCGCCTTTCCATTATTTTCTTCTCTAAATGTTTTTGCTACAATCGCCATCGGCCTAGAGACGTCATATTCGTGGATGGGATAAATCCCCGCTGCTTGGCGATGCTGAGCCCGGGCAATGACTCTCTTCCAGGTTTGGTTCCACATTCTGTGAATCTGGCTAAACTGTCTGTCTTTGAAGTAGCCTAGCATCAAGGCAGATATGACTTCTGGAGGAAAAGGCTCGCTTCCTCTGTATTTGGGGAACATGCTGCTGTACAAGTTGATGACCTCTTCAGCCGTCGTAAAGTCCCGCAATTGAACCAAGAGCTTTACAGCACGACCAATGCTCTTAGTCTGCCTCCTCAAGTGCCTAATGTCACTCGGGAGTGTTGAAACAATGTGGGCATCTCGCCCTCTGGACTCGTGGATGAACATAGAACGCAAGTGACCGACAAATTCCTTGCCGAGCTGTCGTACTCGGTTTGAGGACGGCGTTTTTCTAAACGAAGCTTCGGCAAGAGCTACTTTGGCATTAAAATTCATCGACTGGCCCGCCTTGAGCAAATGCGAAGCAAGGATCTCAACCAGTCCGAGGTCACCGGTGCGGACAGCACCAGCCATAACAACAGCGAAATGTTCGGGCCCAACCGGCAAGAGCTTCTCCTTGTAGGCACTTCGCAAGAGGCGGTAGGCCGGCTGCACCTGATCCACTCTCACGAGTGCCTGTAGAAGAAATTCATGGGTCTGATGGTCCCATGCAAGGTCAAATGTTTTCATGGCTTGAAGTAGCTCATAACACTTGTTGAGTTTTCCCTGCATACCGTTGAAACAAATGAGCTGGTTCCAGATAGCCGTGCTTGTTGCATTTCGTTCCGCCAGCTCTATGCATATCTTTTCCGCCTCCACCAATCGATCATTGCGGCAGTATGCCATGACCAAAGACATGGCCATCTCTTTCGATACAGGTACGCGATGTTTTTGAGATTGGCCGAAAAAGCCAAGAGTTGCTTCCAAGTCACCCTTCTTTGCAGACATGGCCATTATATGGGCATATGTAAAAGAGTCAGGGCGATACATCTTGCATATCTCGTTGAAGCAGGCCACCGCTCGATGATAATCTTGCGCTCTCATATAACATTTCAGCAAAGTATTCCAAATATCAAGGTCAGGCTGAACTCCATGTTGATCCGTCATGCACCGAAGTTCTTCCTCTGCCTTAATGACATCTCCAACCTGCGCATAGACATTCATCGTGCTTCTAAAAGCTCTAGGCTTCTTCAATACACGTGGGTAACTCTTTATATATCGCCCCCACAGTCGTCGAACGGCATGAACATCTCCCAACGCAGCGTAAAATTTGAGAAACTTCTCGAAACCCCATTGATCTAAGTCTCCCCAGACGCGGTGCCAATCCTTATAAATCTCTTCAAGCGCTGTAGCGCCAGCTGGATAATGCAACTCAAACATATGCTGTAGTAACGCAATTGATGGACACGCGCCTGAGAGTTTGCGATATGTCCTGTATAGATCGGATAGCCAAGTGACGTTGGACTTTAGCTCCGACTTGCTGTGCCAGTATTTCATTACGCGAAGCAGATAGTCCTCGTATAACTGGTGGTCGCCAAAGATGTCCAAAATAGCAGCTGCTTGTCTCGGCTGACAAGGCTGGGCCAACGCTAGTTCTGCCAGCTTTCGCCTTAACGCCTCGAGACTCAACCTTGTAGACTCGTAAAGATTGATGGGGCGAACAGCCTTTAGGCCATCAGTAGATAAATACTGTTCAAAGGAAAAAAACAGTCTGTCCAGACCAGGTAAATTTTCGAGCCGTTCCAATCGAATGGCATCAGGCCGGCCTGCCGGCTCGAACTTGAGACGAGAAGCGTAGAATTCTAACCATATTCCTATGAGCATAGACCATTTTTCGTTGGCGATGGTATCGGCCAGGATGTATTCGAGACCGCCGACTAGGCCTTTGAGTTCCATGCCAACCTTTAGCCTATTAATAGCATACTCCAGATCACCGGATCTCATAAAAGCTAAAACACCAGCAGCTAAAAATTCGTCATCCCAGCTGTCAATAGGAATTTGACGGAATAGTGAAATAGCTCTCCCGACTTCAACAATGCCACGAGATTTGGAGAGATATATAACCATCTCACGACGTAACTCAAATTGGTGCTGTTCATCTAGCCTGCAATATAAATCCCAAGCATCGTGGTAGCGCTCTTCGTCTTGGTGCGAAAGCATGTTCTCTAGGAGCACCGCATTCGATTGTTGTCGAGATAGGTGGTTTGCGTTTACGAAATTTGCACGCTGTGAAGATTCGCTTGAATTGGCAGGTGTTGAATGGCTATGGCTCTCGAAAGAATATGAATCTCTCTTTACAAGTATATCATCGTTTTGCTGGTGCACTTCGTTTCCTACCGAAGGCGGACCTTGTATTCTCGGTGGCGCCGAGGAGTCAGCATGTAATACAGAGTTCTGCGAGCCTTGTTCCGCAGTGGCCGTGGAGGAAGTGAAATGCCTTCTTCTGGCAGCGCCATTTGAGCGGCTCCCATCTTGAGGCCGCGGGATGCCTGGATATAATCGCCGGAGAAGAGAATATGTAGCGCTAGGATATAAGAAATCTAGCAGGAAAGCTGAAGCAGCCAGCCCGGCCTGTAGCGGGCGGGTTGCATTTTCGACAGCTTCCGTCTCGGCAGCCCGGCCTAAGGTAGGCCAGATACTTGAAAGCTCAATGGCAGAGGCCCCATGTTGCCAGAAGCCGGTGTGTAGCTGGCGACAGCGCTTCGTCGAGCGGGTGGGTTTCTGAATAATACGCTGGATGTTGCATGATTCCAGACTCGCCGCCGTTCTTTCGAGCATTTGTCCTAGCAAACAGTAGCCCTCAAGTCGCAGACCACCAGCCAGTATGTAATTAAAAAAGTGGTAATTAAATCACCATGCCTCCAGCGGTAGTTATGTCGTAAATGTTATTTCTCGAGCAAATGCTTTTTCAGAGAGCTAGATGCGGATCCGCTGTCGTAATTACGGCAATCGTCTTTGGAATATTGGAGGCTTCGATTGGATTTTCGAAGGAGACATAGCATTCAATGGCGCCTAACAATTGCTTATCAATCTGTTGCAGGCAGTTTTGAAGGTGCGAGAAAGGCCCAGTTAACGCAGAGGCAACCTCATCTTCACACTTTTAATCATGGTCTGATCAAAAAAGATGGTGTCGGAGGAGCCACCAAAGGTCCGGATGTGGGTCTCCGAAACGGTAGTACGATTATTTGTTAGCATAAAAAAAAAAGAAACAAAAAGCTTAGTCATATACAGCCAGCTGTTTGCAGCTGAAAAGATAAGATAAGAGTACCCCACTAAATCTATGAAGTACTCTGTAGTTATTACGGAGAACCCCGAACAATTAATTGATTGGCTAGGGTATATCAATAACTAAACATGACATGGATAAAAGAGAATCACCAGATAGTTATATTCAGGGGCTAAAGAGGGAATTGCCAAGGGAAAGAAAAGAGGAGAAAAGGAACAGATTAAAAAAGAAATATTTTAGATCACACACTATTAATTACAAAAAAAAAAAAAAAAAAAAATAAAAAAAAAAAAAAAAAAAAAAAAGTTCCGCGCAATGGGGGGCAATTTCGTTCCCGCTCTCACACGGGTCGCTCAGAACAAGATGATTTTCACCAACGCCCAGAATATAAAAAAATCATGCCATGCTACCCTAGATTTCCCAATCTCAGTCTCAAATGATATTTCCATGTGTTGCCCTCGTCAACACCCAAAATGTATAGTTTCGTACTCCTCGTCATGGTAGTCATAGTACAGGTATCGTATTCTTTCTTCAGGTCGTATCTAGCAGCAACACTCTGCTCATCATATCAAAATATGGGATGGTGGTGGGGGAGGTTGTGAATTTGCATATTAACAGGTTTTGTCATTGTTGGATTCCTCATCAGACAGGAAGACTTCGTTTCGTAGGCTGGATACATGTCTATGAAGTTCCTGCTCCACACGTGGCCCACGGCTTTTGCTCCTCGTCCGCTGTTGTCGTTGAAACACCTCTTGGCTTGCTGGTGATGCGATCCTAGAAGGACAGTGCTCGCGGCGTTTCTCTCGTAGACGATTGTGTAGCATAAGCCGGTTTGCAGAAGATTTGATTGAAGGAGATGAAGCTCGAGAAGTTAGGCTGAAGGGAGAGACGGATCGTCGACGAGACCGCCCTCGAAGTGTGCTCGATTCATCTGGTCGCAGTCTCTGGGACTTGGTCACATTGCGGTCACGTGTACGTCCTCGAGAGCCGTCAAGGTCTGCTGGAGGAACGACAACCATTGTGATATCGCGGAATGAATCGCCGTGAGATGCCATGACAGGTATGTCTAGCTCGAGACGTGAAGTAAGTCGTTGTAGGTAGTTGTCGAAGCACAGAAGGTTCGGGAGAAAAGAGAAGGAAAAGAACGTTCTTTAGAAGGACGGAAAGATCTCGTGGAAGCAGGGGGGGCGGAGTTTCAGCTAGCCCCGTCCGTCCACTCGCTTGGGATGGAGTAATGAAGTATGGAGTACGGAGTACTTTGTATGGAGAAGTCTAGAGAGGAGGAGGGATTGCTCGACCAGGAGCAATATAAATGCGAATACGGAAAAGTAGCAATGAAGAGTTCTGCTAGGAGAACAAGGATGATGACAAGAAGAAGAAGAGAGAGGGCACTACCAACAATAGCGCTTAGAAAAGAAGAAGTGGTGGGAAAAGATAATCTTTAGTACAAAGTTTAAAAAGAAGAAAAAATAGAAGAAATAGAAGCAGAGGCAGTCCAACGTCGAGAACAAGAAAGAAAACCAGGGGCTGCTGGTAGTATTAAAGTACAAAACAGTAATGTCTGGTGGTGCAAAACAATCAAATTTATAAAACGTTCAATTTAGTTGAAGCGGCTCCAGTCTGACAGGGGCAGGCGAGTTACTGTACATCATCCCGGGAAAACATCCCCGGAGGGTCACCTGAGCACGCTGTAATGGCACTAAAAACAAAAATTAAACTAAAGTGTGAATGAGCGGTACTTGTACTAATCACTGGCTAGGGTTCCGAGACGACCGGCCATCCTAAGCTCATTTCTAGCGGACTGGTCACTACCCGCCCAGTGCAATTCTTGTACATGGTATGTATACCCAGTAAATGATGGTAGCTGTCGACAAGAGTTGAAGCACTGTAGATCGTGACACAATTAGCTGATGGACAAAGCGTCACAGGGAGCAATGGCGCTTCTTCCCCCACTGCCAACGTCCAACACCTCCAATGCTTACTGCCCAACAACGCCACTGGGTCTTGTCCGCCTGCATCTGCAGCAAATCTTTGGCCAGCATGACGCCGGCATGCATACAAGTTGATGCAGGGAAAATGCAAGTTTCCCTGCACAATGCGGCATTGCCCTCGCTTGTGTCCAGTCAGAATGGTTTGGTGCCGCCGCTGTGCCTCTCGCTGAGCTCAGGGAAACAGGAGGGGGGGGGAAGACGCCACTAAGATTCACCAAAGGCTCAGTGCGGTGTTTGTTTGTTTGTTTGTTTCTGTCTGGTCTCTATTCGTTCTGTGCCATCATTGGCTTGCAGGTCCAAATTCTCCTGCTTTGATTCATCGACGTGATGCGAGCACCCGCTATCTTTTCCCCGCTGGCAGTCAGTTCCACAGAGTATGCTGACCTTTGAGACATCCGTCATCACCGCGAGCGCCATCACTACTACCCTAACGACTGGTTTATGGTGGCCATTCCAGTGTTCCATACAACGTTGACGATGGCCGAGGTGGCGACGGGCCATGAATACAACCATTTGAACCAGCACCGTGGCTAATATGATTCCGACGGAATGGTCAAGCGAAGAGGCGGCAAACATCCCGCCAAGCTTGCACAGGAACCCTGATTCTTTCAATCCTTCAATCGAAATAGAGCATCGAATGATACTCGTACATTCTGTGCTAAATCGTCAAGCACTCATGGCGGAACATCAGCCGCGTATGCTCCACTTGGATCAAACTTTGGAGCCTCTGATGCTCTGCTACAGCCGCCTGATAAGCTGATTAGATGGCCTGAAACCTTTTTTTTCTCTTCTTTTTCTTAGCCATCACTGCGTGGTAGAACTACCTTAGTACCCTTACTTAGTACAAGCTATGTGAGGAGTACTATGCCCCCCAAGAAAAGAAACAGTTTGAACATCAATTCCACTAATGCAGCAGGGAAACGGAACGGCTCAGTGTCTCAATTGCATTCGTAATGGACATGAGGTACGACGCATTACATCTGTAAGGGCTCAAGAACAGCCGATCCCCAGTCCCCAATTACGAAGCCCTTTTGGCTTGTGCATGGATCGAGATGCAACCTCTCTAAGACGTCAATTGACACGGTTGATCAGATACTAGCTCTCTGAACTAATGTTAGTGTAAGCTGGGGTTGATCCCAAAATTCCAGGTCTTGGTTTGCTCGCATTCGGTTGGAAGCTAATGCCGCCACAGCGTAGCATAGCCAAAGTATGACCAAGTTGAGAAGCGCCCGGCATGAGACCCGGTTTAGTTGGGCTTTTACCTCCACTATATAGATATAGCAACAGGTTTAAAACGACGGGCTAAATAGCATTATGCCCCCATATCGGTAAAAGAAGATATGAAGCTGCTTCTTGTGCCGGCCACGTAGCATTTATAGATTAAATTTAATGAGTAAACGCACTATGAATAATGACGAGAGTATTGGTGATACGGAAGTATAGATACCCACGGAGTAGAGCCTGGTCTAAGGATTACCTGTGTAGGTTTCTAATAATATTCTCCATGCCCTCGTCATCGTGCCTATAGATGCTAAAAACCAGGGGGAATGCCGGGGCTCAAAAAGATCCATTGTGGCCCTAATCAAGTTGTCTGTCTGCAGGCAAATGTAGGTACCTACCTTAGTGAGTGATTGTCAGTCATTTACTAGGCTCCTAGGAACTTGTAGTACACGCAGCTTGGCAGTTGTATTTACCTACCACCTAGGCACCCTAAAAGAAAGGAACGTATAAGTCTTCCTCATCCATCGCTAGGGACTTAATACTTATTTCATCGTAGTTAGCTCGTCAAGACAAAATTATCAATATTGAAGCTTTACTAATATTATATTATATAAGCTATTGTTAAGACAAATAAGTCAGCCAATCAAGCAGCGCATCCTCTGTGGCGCAATTGGCTAGCGCGTCTGACTGTTAATCAGGAGGTTGGAAGTTCGAGCCTTCCCGGAGGAGACATGATATGGGTTGCTTAATTTTTTGCTGTTTCGACAAACTGCCTATAGTAATTTCATTTAACGTCCAAAACCACAGAGTTTCCCCCCTACATAGAAATACAGTAAGTAGTACCTTGATATACCAAGCAACCATAACGCTTTATATTGTAATAATGATTTTTCAAAAAAAAAAAAATTCATCCGTCATAAACAAAAAATGAGCACCACGCTTTCTGCCTTGCCACTCAAGTATCTACCAATTATCATCCATGAATTAGCAAGGCAGCAGCAGGAAATATGTCATGTAACGAGCCTCAACTCCATAAGAGGAGGCAAAGTCAACTATTAATCTATCTACAAGGCAACCGCTGCATATGCATCTCCTTGGCTGCGAGCTTAGGCAATATTCTACCTATTCAGTAGTAGTACTTTGTATCTGCTCTTGGATAACTCGCGTATACTTTCAAGTACAAAAACAGTACAAGTCACCCCCTAGTCTAAGTAGCACAGCTTGGCTGTTCTCCAGGGCACGTTGGAAGCGACAACTGGCCAGCATATGCCTACATCACTCCACTGTCTCGCATCGTCGTTGGTCACGCGCTTCCACAACTAGAGCCGATGAATTGTAGCTTCATGTCACTTCGTTGCTCAGAGTACCTTATTTTATTTATGAGCTGGTCATGGACAGGCAGGCAAGGCAACCAGTACGACGGAGTAAAGATTCCAGACAAAGGTGAATCATATGGAACGAGTTTGGATCTTACTGGCCAAAGTCCTATGTACTACCTCTTTTGTTAACTACTAGGCAGCACGTACCTTAATCTTACCTCATAAAGTAGCTGGTACATTTAACTCTATCAGCGCGATTGCTTTCTACTACTACTACCTGTAGCTACTACTCACTGCCTACTAACCTTCCTACCTGCAGCCTCGTAATCTGCCTTTTCTTCTTCTTCTTCTTCTTTTTTTCCCATTGCATTCCAATGTTAGGAAAAAATCTTCATCCCTTCTTTCACTGACCTTGAAGCTAAAACATCTCGTCTCATATGCCCTTCTATATCGACTATCTTCTATTAGTCTCTATCTGCTTCCAACCATCTTTCATGTCATTCCAACCGATGTTTCAGAGCTTCATCTAAAAGTACAATAGAGCTCTCTTACCTGCATTGGATCGGACAATTGCACAAATCCATCAACAGTTTCCTAGTGTTGACGTGAATTATCGATCTGGTTCAGCTTCAAGCTATTACTATCTTCTACATTATGTAAGTATTTCATTTTATCCTATTGAAGCAACAAACAAGATTCCATCAATTCCGTTTCCGAAGCTACCCGGCATGCGAGCTCTTTCTCTTTGCAACAAGAGGCTAGCCTCATCATAAACGCTGACAGAATCTTATCTAGTAGTGTTTATAAGATCCAATAGCGAGCGATAGCATGAGCTATTGGATTGATGAGCCGTGGCCATCCGCGGCCAGAAGATCGTCAGAAGTTTTCGCACCTGAAGAGATTCAGAGTCAGATGGCTACGCTTCCAGCTGTGGCAGTTCCAGGAATAGAATTATCATCACTGAATAGCCAAGACCCTGGGGTAGCCTACTTCAATACTCAAAATCATGACCAAGAGACGAGCAATGACACAAATCTTACAATTCCTAACTCAACAAACAACAAGAGTCGCTTAGACAATCCGTTTGACACGACAATTGTCGAATACAGCGCTGCTGAGCTGGATAAGATGTCTCGATGGTCCAAGGTTATAAATGGCCTCATGCCCGAGGATTCTATCCAGTCTTCTCGTTTTGTCGAGCTCTGCAGATTGCGTACCATCCAGTTTGAACTCAACAAGGGAGACACCCTTGTCTTCATTGACCTACCAAATATTCACGGCGGTCCTTCGAGACAAGCCGACTGCTATGGAATGACCTGTTCGTCCCAGACACTCCGTGTGCACTCGGAAAAGCTACTTGCAACTGGGTCTTCCAGGTTCGCCGAGATGCTGCATAGCTCAAAGTATCAGTTTCGCATCCAAAGACGGCGGAAGCTGGCAAAGAATCTCCCTGAAGGTGTCAAGTATGTGCTTGACTTAACACCGCCCTCTGAAGGCGATGAGCTCGTGTTTCAGATGACCGAGTTATCCCTGACAGCTGGCATCATCAACTGGTGGACCGCTAAGGATCTTCACACAGTTAATAGCTGGATAGTGTCTGGTCATGACGATGTTTGCAAATGCAGTCCCGAGCCGCTTCACCGAGATAATGTCCAAGGAGCGGTGAAAGAGAGCTCAAAAAAAGAAATAGCGCGAGGAGACAATAGTAAAGCGGACGATAAAGATGGTAAGACCATCAAGCCGCCCACCGCCCATGATCTAATGTCCCTAAAGAGACTTGGGATCAACCAGCCATATGAGACGCCGAACTTTCGCAACGTTCCCGACTATTGCCCCATACGTCATTTTAATAACATTATTCGTCTCTTAATGATGATTGAGGGACATGATGTCGTTCTTGACTCGGCAAATCGCGTTTGGACACTCGTCGGTTTGGCAAAGATTTTTGACTGCCCATCCGTTGTCAGGGACCCAGTCGCCCAGTGGATCATGCATGGGAACAACACAAAATTCATTGAAGTCCTTCCGGAGGAGGCATTACACATAGGCTTCGCTTTAGAGCTTATACAAGTCACCCAGTGTGCTTTCCGAATCCTTGTCAATGAGCTGGCCATAAAGGTCGCCAACACCAATCCGAATTGTGAATTGGACCGGGTCACTGCGTTTGGGAGAAGGCTGGGAAAATTGGACGATGAGCTGCACAATATTGTTCAACATGCTGCGCGGGCTCTTGTTGAAAGAGTATCATCAATCCGTGATGCGTTCCATAGCTCGGATGCTCTAGATCGTTGGATGGTCGAAGAATGGGCTAAGCTCCGAAAAATGGAAAATCTCCTCGCCCAAGAACAAGATGAAGCCAGTATGACGGCCGTGGACTCCTTGCGTATCTTAATGACAGCGATCCAGAATACTCTCAGGCTCACTTTTGACAACGTTACTCCTGACGCAGCCGATGTACAAATGTCATTTATTACCATGGACGATGACCGAGCGACTTACGTGCTGCCCAAAGACTTCAGCCCCCTTGGAGATATCATGCGGGACCTAAATCTAGTTCAAAGACTGCTGTGTCCTTTTATCTATCAACAAATCAGCGACATGTGGGATACGAGGACTATCATACCTACCCGGATGAACGAAACACGACACTCCGAGTCAGTTGTGTCAATCGCCGCTATAGCAACGGCTGCTGTGCATCAGGCATTACAGGGAAACCCCAATAAGGCGGCATCTCTGGCGGCTTGGGAGGTGTTCGGGGACAGTAGGCTAGAACAGGTTATCATAAAGAAACCGCTAATCGATCTGGCAGCCATGAGCAAGCAGATTCATGATGCCATCCTACCTTACACCTCTTCGTGGGTACGGTTGGACATCGAGCCGCCGCTAAACATGACTCGCCATATGCTGCTCACCCTCGACTACAACGAACTAAAGTTCCTTCCGCTCTGGGCTGGTGGCTGTAATGACGGCACTGGAGGCGTGTTCGCGCCAGAGCTTCCTCCGGCTGAGTTGGGTCCAGATGGGCCGGGGCCAGCTTACCATACGGGCATTACGATTGCATCGACATCAAGCGTAGGTGGGTCATTAGCCGGTGATTTTTCTGCCATGAAGGTTAAGGGAAGTACCGTGGTTGGATCTTTAGATGCCCAAGATAGCATATCGACCGTGTACGCTCCTGGCCACGTTATTGCCGACAATGTCTCGATTGCGTCTGAAACATTTGATATGGATGGAGCTGAATACTACCATGAAGCTAGATTTGAAGTCCCGGCAGATGATCAGAGCATTATCAAGGCGGCTGACATGATGGTCGAGTCCTTTGATTCTGATACTGAGACGGCATCAGTTTGGACGGACAGGACAGATGTAGCCGGCGACGGCGGTGTTATGGACATTGATGAGGGAACCAGCGTGATTGCGCAGAGTGACGAAAGTGACGACGATAGCGCAGTCTTGGTTATGGTATAAGTACATGAGGAGAGGACATTTGAGGATTTTCCTTTCTTTATTCTTGGGGTAATGAGGGGGATTTGGTTAAGCCTTTCAACGGATTTACTATATTTACTATACGATTTGATGAACCTGACAAGGAAAGATACGAAGACACATGATAATACACATATATATATACATGTGTGTAGAGAATAGTACGGAGTGGGTAAAACGTTTAGTTCTAAAGACATGGCGATGGTGTATGTCTAAAAATGTACATGCCTATAGAATCTTCGTAAATCGCTACCATCTAATAGCCTGCCTGTTTTCATTTCTTTCAATTTTCTTTTTCTTTTTCTTTTAATTTTTTTTTACATAAGTTTCACATTTCTCAATTCATCTTCATTTAGCCCATATTAAGTGTATTACCCGCCCCCTTCCTATTATCATCTTTAAAATCATCCCAGTCCCTTGCCTTATAGGTCTCCCGATCCACTACCTCCATATCATCCTCGTCGACGACCCTCTTCGGAGGCTCAGTCCCACCTTCAAGGATGCCACCTCGTCGACGCTCCTCTTCGAGGTACTCGTCTATAGACATAGTGGGGAGATTATGGCCTGGACGGAAGACGCCGCGGGCGAGATCGGCGCGGGAGCCGACGAGGGTAAAGGGTTGGAGGGGTTTGCCTTTGGTTGAGAGTAAAGGACCGCCGGCGCCGGGGCGGAGTTGGTTCAGAGGTTGGTCGAGGCGGAAGGATGTGTCGGGAGGGTCGATATCAGAGGAGGTAGAAGAGGAGATGGGGCCTGCAGTAGGCGAGGGGGCGGATCGGAGGAGTGGAAGTTCTCGGTTGAGCGAGTCGAGGGACTGGAAAGTTGTGTGGATAGAAAACTGAATACTGGTGAGATGTACTTGGCGCACAAGTTCTTCATCGCCATGGTCTAGATATCGCGGGTTCCGCCTTAGCGTCAGGAGCTTCTCCTTGAGCGCCTTCTCGGCTTTGAAGTTGGCAATCTTTCCCTCGCGCTTCGCCGCCATATCTGTGCCAGCCACCGCAGTAAAAGCCTCTTCATCGTCGCGATACCGTTCAAGAAGTCTATTGTACGGCGCTCCAACGAGTCCATATCCATCCACCAAGCTCAGGAATTTCTCATACGCGGCGCGCGCCCTGCCGAGGACTTGGAGCCGCTCCTTGGGCGTGAGATGCGGCATCCGCTGCACCAGCTCGGCCATGTAGAAATCTACCAGTAAGTATGGTAGCGATGAAGTCGCGACATCGTCGACACCTTCGTTGGCCGAGAACAGTGATAAGGAGGAGATTTGGTTGAGGGCCTGCGCGTATAGTTTGAGCGCTGCGGCGAGGTTCTCTGCGTATCTGGGAGATGTGGCATTCGGTGAATCATCAAGCTCTTGGCGTTTTGACTCGGCCGCCTCGAAAACGGCTCTGAGGGATTGTGGCTCGTCGGACGAAGCCATGGCGAAGATAGATAGATGGTGGTGGGG